>OX453283.1:9215293-9435293 GCA_949710005.1 Ricordea florida
CATGGCATATCCCGTTTGAAAAGGGTGATTAACCCACTGACCAGCCCAGAGTTTGTGGCTGTACCATCTGAGGATAGAAATACCATTTTCGCTAGAATATCACTTAGCCCCTTCTCCCGGAAGGATTCCTCAATAGCTTGTTTAATACCAGCTGCATCTTGGGAAATAGGTTCTTTGAGGGCAAAGAATGAACAAGTAGGTACAAATGTCTCTGGATCAACAAATATGACATAAATGAGTTCCTTTTCCACAATACTAGAATCTGTTGACCCATCACACAATACACTCACAAAGTTAGCATGAAGCAGTTTGTTTTTCACATTTTCATTGAAGATTGTTTCACTTATAAAATGGATAAACTGCTTGCATGCATTCCTGTGGCCATATGATGATAAAAACTTCACGCCATGCATTTTCTCCAGTTCAATCAATTCTGCAAAATCAGAGTAAGGTCTACCTTTTTTCGCGAGGTGATAAGCGACTTCAAAAGATCGTACTAACATCTGGCGCTCGTTTTCTGACATCCGTGCGAAACATTGCTTCAGAGGATTGCCATCTGGTATAATATGGACCACATGTATGGACCACGAAATTGATCTCCAAGAGTTTCTCGATTCTCGTGGTCGTTTGCATCTGAATGCATTGCACTCATGTTATGGTCATTGACTGCACTTCTTTGCCAGTTGTTGCTACCTTACGTAATAAATGCATCGCTGTAGTTTCTACAAGAAGCAAGTTTCTTCTGCCACTTTGTACATATTCGACAGTACATACG
The DNA here is from genome assembly GCA_949710005.1 of Ricordea florida. NCBI lineage: Eukaryota > Metazoa > Cnidaria > Anthozoa > Corallimorpharia > Ricordeidae > Ricordea > Ricordea florida. The sequence continues at coordinate 9,216,069 of OX453283.1, forward strand.
ATTGTCGCGAATTTCAAGCCATTTGAATTCAGTAGTCCATTTCTTTAAAGTGCTAGGCTTTGGAACATTGCTTGCCATCTTACGTGTAAATGTCGGCAAGGAAATCTTCTTTCCATGTGCTTCTTCAATCTCCAATATCAATTTAAACACCCCCCTCTAACATTAATGAGTTTCTGCAGTACACATTGTACAGCGGTTATTTTTGAGCGCGAAACATTTGAAGATGATTGGAGACGCCATTATGGATCGCAAACATGAAATTCTGAACTTTATCAGAGATCAACGCCTTGATGTAGTGGAGGAACTGAGGGAAAAAGAACTTCAGCTGCTAGAGATAACAACAACTTTACCAGCCGCACAAGATTTGTCTTTGCTAATGGACAATTATCGTTTACTCCTAAACAATTACCGTTTACTCTTGGCAGATATTCTCAACATGCTGGCCAGCTTGGACGAAATTGAGGAGTTGCTATTGAGAAATTGGTGATTGTGTATATATTTATAGCTCTTAAAAACAACGGCTCTTTTAGGAGCCACAACACTGACAAAAGATTTGACCACTTAAATATTTTTTGTTTTAAATTTTATTACATTTTATTTAATTTTTGGCTGGTAAATTTGATCGGTAATTACCGATCACCGGCCGTTATTTCCAACCCTGCTCAGTGTGGACGCCACGGTGTTGGCACTGTTACGGCATTTGGCCAGTTATTACTATCCACGCTAGCTCTCAAATGCTACATCATGTTGGTGCACAAGTGTAGACCAAAGTAAGTCATTTTCACTTAACAGTTTTCATATTGTTTCAGTTAGCTTTAGTTTTATTGCTATCGTGTCCTTCTAGGTCCGTGACACATTTTCTTCCCGTTTAGCGTTTAGTTCTTTATTAACCAGATTATTCTCAGGTTTTGCGTTCTTTATCGTTTTATATTGAAGTTAGTTTATCCTTGCTTAGTGATACATTATGCGTCGTTGTATCTTTGTTTGCGAATCTTTTCTGATTATCGGTAACTGTTATGCTGTAGTTAGTCTAATCGTATTCAATGTAATTGTCGTATTTCAGTTCGAACCGACAATCCAACAATCCGATATTTCAACAATCCAGCAATCAGCAATCAAGATACGAACGCTACAACTTAGTGAAGTGAAATCTTCTGTCGTCGAATCTACTGTAATTTACGTAATGCTACTTATGTCAATAAACTCTGTGTTAAATTGGATCGAGTTCGAAATCTATCCAGTGCATCACACCACCCAAATGCGATTCGCTTGGACTCGGTCGATAGTCAGTCGCGCTATTCTTGCGGGTTACATTTTCGTTCGAATTTGACACACCTACATTGGGTTTTGTGACATCGTTTAGGAACACGAAAGCCACGTGGTAATTCCATCGTCATCGTAAATCGTCTCGCATGTCCGACGTATTGCTCAGTAACCACATCCGGTGACAACAGAACAAACTTAGCTGAAGTTATGCCGCATGTCCAATTACAGTGATTTATCTTTCATCGCCTCTCAAGAAGTCAAGCACACCCACTGTTATCACATTATCACCGGACAGGCGAAAATCACCCCAAAACCATGCAATCTAGCGCTAGCACTTCACAAGAAATTTGTGCAGAACTTTCGACAGGCGCTCGAAGCAAGCAACCCAATTCAATGTTAGACTAGGAATCTATAAGACTAGAGTCAATAGCAAGGCTAAAGAAGGCGCGTGGGTCCGCCAAGGGAATTCTGACAAGGAAAATTAACCAGATAAACGAACTCATGTCGGACCAAAACAATGGAAGCTTAGTACAAGAAAGGGCATCTGAACTTGAAGAAGCGATGAAGGGTTTCCAGAAGGCACATGAAAACTACCATAATGAACTTAAGAATGACAGCGAAATTCAAGAGTCCATCAAATATTACGATTTAACATTAGGTCAATTCTCTAAATTCCAACAACGAATAGATATATGGAGCGCAGAAATCGAGGCTCGCAATCTCATGATTAGTTTAGAACTCGCACCAGAAGATTCTGTGAGTAATACCGGATCGGGCAGTCCTTCGCGAGTCTCACGGCGTTCGAATGCCAGCTCACGTTCTTCAGTTAGAAGCGCCGCCAGCGCTAGAGCAAGAGCCGCCGCTAAAAAAGCTATTCGCGAAGCTGAGGTCGCAGCACTCAAAAAAATGAATGAATTACAGCAGTAACAGCTTAGGCTCACTCAAAGGAAACGGGAGCTAAAGCTACATACAGATATCGCTAAAGCCAAAGCGGAAGAGCAGGTCTATGTGGAAGTCGAAGTGCAAGAGATTACGTCTTGTATTCCACCAATAAAGCCCCAGTTCCCCACAGTAGTTCCTAACTGTTCGTCTCTAGGTGTTCACGGCCCTATGGAACCGGTTTTTGAAGAGTATCGAGAGGCGCGTGAGAATTTGGCTGCAATTTTCCCAAAGACGGAGTTCCCAACCACTGAGATGAGACTTAGTGAACAACGCTCACAACCAAACACAGCTCTGATTAGAAATCGAGTGCTAGACCCAAGCAATCCGGAATGGAACCCTAACAATTGCAAACAACCAATTGATAATGTGAACCAGGACAATCATGAGCTCTTAAACAAGGTAATAGAGACACAAGACCGTCAGTCACACGTCTTCCAACAGCTCCTGAAACAGCAACAAGAGAGGACCATGACTTTAACCCTACCACAGCCAGACGTTCCCGTTTTTAACGGCGACCCCATCGACTATAACGATTTTGTCCGAGCCTTTGAAAATCTGATTGAAAGGAAAACAAGCAGCGCAAATGCAAGGTTATATTACTTAGTTCAATATACGGCTGGCGAGGTAAAACAACTAATGCGCAGTTGTCTACCTATGAGGTAAATTATCAACAGGCTACCATACGGCCTTACGCTTAAGTGGCGCAACGCAGTCGATACTATTACTCAAGGAGAGAACAGAAACGTCACCCTTAAGGACGTCTCAGACTGTGGCCGGCAAGGCAAGAGCGGCGAACCATCCAATCTTCGGTCAGATCATGGAATCAAGAAACAGCCTCAATCAAGGTAAACTGAAACAGAAGGCGAGGTCATACGCGACACAGGGCAAACAGTTGTCAAGTGGAGCACCAAAAGCTACTAAGGTTGGCAAATGCCCTTGCTGTGAAAATCAACACAGGCTATCTCAGTGCAATAAATTCAGGAAAATGAGCGTCGATGACTGAATGAAGTTCGTTCACATGCGTAAGCTGTGCATTAATTGTTTTAGTTTCAGCCACTTTGTGCGCGACTGTCTGAAAGCCAGTTTTTGCCGCGTACAAGGTTGCAGTAGTAAGCATTCGTCCTTTCTTCACCCTAAGGAGCCTAACGCCAACCCAGCTATGCCCAGTAAAAAGGAACAAGAGATATCACACGCAGAACAGGTAGTGGTCGCAGATGACGCTAGCAGCAGATATGTCAAAACAAGTCATGCTCTTAAACCCTCACTACGTTCCTTAGCTGTATGCTTACCTATGGTACCTGTTCGTGTCAGAGCACGTGGTCGGAGTAACACTGTGCTAACGTACGCCTTCTTGGACCCAGGATCCAACACCACCTTCTGTACAAACAAGCTACTGAGGGAACTCAATGTAATGGGAGAGCCAACCACCATTTCATTAACAACAATGCAAGGCACCAACGAGCGAATAACAGGTTCAGTTATAGCTCTAGAAGTTCTTCATCTAAACGAAAATACACGTGTGGAGTTTCAAAGAGTCATCTCAAGACCAAATCTGCCAGTGTCTACTGCTAACGCCACCACGCAAGAGGAAATAGAGGCGTGGCCGCATCTCTCCAGCCTAAACTTGCCAATGATCAACGCAGAAGTCGGCCTGCTGATTGGCTGTGATGCACCAGAAGCTCTACAGCCGAGAGAGGTAATTGAGAGCAGGCATGGAGGACCATACGCCACACGTACCATATTAGGCTGGGTAGTGAACGGACCTCTACACAAGAGAAGAGATGAAACCCACATCGCCAACTTCATCAGCGCAGAAATGCGTCTGAACGAACAGTTCAAGAAGTTTTGCAATCTCGAGTTCAATGACTCCTCGTACACTACAAAGACAGCAATGTCTAAGAACGACCACAAGGCACTGGAGGTAATGGAAACCTCTGTCCGGCTAACCAATGGTCATTATGAAATCGCCCTGCCATGGAAGAACGACCCGCCCCGCCTGAAATGTAATAGGCCTCAAGCCGAGAAGACTGCAAAGGGATTCGGTTCTTCTGGAAAAGTATAGGGCCTTCATGCAAGCCCTTCTGGCTGACAACAATGCTTGGAAGCTGTCACAAGTCGAAGTAATGCCTTCAAGGGAAGGACGGTGGTACCTTCCTCACCATCCTGTATTTCACCCGCAGAAACCCGAAAAGGTTCGAGTCGTATTTGATTGCTCAGCCAAATATGCGAATACATTGTTAAACGAGCAGGTGCTATAGGGGCCGGATCTAACGAACACCCTCATTGGAGTTCTTATTCGATTTCGAGAAGAAACAGCGGCCTTCATGGCGGACATCGAGGCCACGTTCTATCAGGTTAGAGTCCCTCACCAGGATTGCACTTATCTTAGGTTCCTGTGGTGGCCAGACGGCGACCTTTCGCAACTGGCAGCTGAGTATCAAATGCTCGTTCATTTGTTTGGTGGTGCGTCCTCCCCCAGGTGCGCCAATTGTGCGCTCAAGAGAACAGCGGAGGATCAAAAGGGAGAATTCCACCCTGAAACAGTGAAGACCGTGAAGGAAAACTTCTATGTCGATGACTGTCTGAAGTCAGTTGCTACAGCTCACACCGCCATTAGATTAGCCAGCGACCTCCGTAAGCTTTTGGAGAAAGGAGGGTTTCGGCTGACTAAGTGGATCAACAATTCAAAGGAAGTCCTAGATTCCGTACCCGAGTCTGAGAGAGCCGCGTCGGTCAAGACTCTAGACTTCAACCACGCCATCACCGAACGAGCTCTTGGGGTGCAATGGAACGTAGCAGCAGACACATTCACCTTTAAAATCGTTACCAAGGATAAGCCAGCAACCAGAAGAAGTATCCTGTCCATGGTTAGCTCTGTGTACGACCCCCTTGGCTTCGTATCCCCGTTTGTTTTACCGGCAAAGACTATCCTTCAAGATTTCTGTCGCAAGGGTCTTGGATGGGATGACGAGATTCCCTCCGGCGATTTACAGAGCTGGATGGCATGGCTCGAGGACCTACCAAAGCTTGAGCAATTCGTAATAAATCGATGCTTTAAACAGCCACCAGGTGTAGAATTCACATCCTACGAGCTACATTTTACACTACTAAGCCACTTTGCAGACGCTTCAGAGAGAGTCTATGGAGCAGTCTCCTATTTACTTCAAACAAACGAACATGGCGATGTTCACAGTTCATTCATCATGGCTAAATCAAGCCCCCTTAAAGCCCATGATGATCCCCAGGATGGAGCTATCAGCAGCTGTCCTAGCAACAAGGTTAGACAGGTTGATCCAGAGGGAGATAACGCTACCGTTGGGTGATTCCACGTTTTGGACGGACCGCACATGTGTTCTCTCGTATGTAGAAAATGAAGATAAGAGATTCCAAACCTTCGTTGCATATAGAGTGGCAGCCATATTAGAGCAATCGTTACCAATTCAGTGGAGGTACGTCGATACTAGCTCCAACCCAGCCGACGATGCGTCCAGAGGGATGACCGCTGGCTCACTACTTGAAAGCCAGCACTGGATATGTGGCCCGGACTTCCTCAAGCAGCCGAAGGAAACCTGGCCACAGCGACCAGTTTGTCTGGTAACCCTGTCGTCCGAAGACTCGGAAATTAAAAGGGAATCAAGGTCTTATGCGAGCTCCGTTGGTGCGTCCCCCGAACCCCTTACAAAAATGTTCCACCACTTCTCTTCGTGGAGCCGTCTAAAGAAGTCGGTTGCCTGGATACTTCGCTGCAGAGAATATCTCAGAGCCAGAAGCATCATGCGTCAGAAGGGAAAGCCTATGGGTGAGCAACTTAAGGTCAGGCTGACGCCTATTTGTGTGGACGAGCTCAATTTCACAGAGGGAGATTTTAAAACATGTGCAGCGCCAGAACTTTTATGGAGAACTACGTAGCTTAAGCACAGACAAGAGAGTAACCATCCAGAAGTCAAGCAGTATTTACAAGCTAGACCCTGTATTGGATTGTGATCTTCGTCACTACCATGAAGCATCCGGCCACTCCGGCATTGAATACACTCTGTCGTTGGTTAGGGAAAGATACTGGATTATCAACGCCAGACTAAGTGTGCGTAAGATCACCAACGCCTGCTTCAGCTGTCAAAAGCGTCAAGCTCCAGTTATGCAACAGAAAATGGCGAGCCTTCCTGAGAACCGCATTACGCCCTGCAAGCCTCCCTTCACCTTCGTTGGAGTGGATTGTTTTGGGCCATTCACAGTACGCCATGGAAGAACTAACCCAAAACGGTACGGCGTTTTGTTCACATGCCTCGCTGTCAGAGCGATCCACATTGAAGTCGCCCACTCCTTGGACACTGAGTCTTTCATCAACGCATTAAGGAGGTTCGTGGCGAGAAGAGGACAGCCCGAAGAGATCTGCTCGGACAACGGTGGTAACTTTGTGAGAGGTGAAAGAGAGCTATGTGAAGCAGTGGAAGCTTGGAATCAGATACAGATCCATAACTTCCTTTTGCAGAGAAACATCAAGTGGATCTTTAACCCCCCGGCCGGATCCCATCATGGCGGCGTATGGGAAAGATGTATCAGAACCGTCCGAAAGATCATGAAAGCCCTGCTTATGGAGCAAGTCCTAGACGACGAAGGTCTGAGCACTCTGATGTGCGAGGTGGAGGCTATTGTTAACGATAGGCCAATCACCAAGGTCTCTGATGACCCAAAGGATTGCAACACCCTCACCCCCAACCACTTGTTGCTACTGCAAGGAGGATCAGTAGCTCCTCCTGGAGTATTCTCGAAGGAGGACACATACAGTCGGCGTAGATGGCGTCAAATCCAATTCTTGAGCAACGTGTTCTGGCGGAGATGGACCAGAGAGTACCTCCCCTCTCTGCAGCAACGCCAAAAGTGGAACAAGGTACACAGAAACCTTGCTGTTGATGACCTGGTATTGATTCTGGACGAGAACACCCCACGTTGTTCCTGGCCACTAGCAGGCATCATCGAAGTGTACGCTAACGCCAAGGACGGATTAGTGAGATCAGCTAAGCTGAAGACAAGTAAAGCCATCCTCGTACGACCAGTGGACAAGTTGGTACTGCTGGAGGCTCTACCCACCTCAATAAACGATGAGTAGATTACTTGAAACTTTAGAAACTATTAACCGTTGATATGAATGTTAGGTTTGGTGATTAGTGATATTGTACTGCATGAATCATTTAGTGGTTTAATAATTTATTGTTAGTCAGTTGGTAACGACTTCCATAATAACACCTTTAAGGGGCCGGAATGTTGGACTCAAACGTGATGTCCCACTAGAATGTTTATACATGTTTTGTAAGCTCTAATTATAGGTTTCCCAACTTCCCTTTTTTATGTGGTTATCATCTGCGGTTGCCACTCCCTTAGCCTCAATATCTGTGTAAGGGACGCTACAGCCAATTAGCAAGTGCCGCGCTTACTGTGCGTGCACGTTTTCCTGCCTATAAAACTAGAGGTTCTGCGTAGCTCATGTAGTTCTCAGTGTGGACGCCACCGTGTTGGCACTGTTACGGCATTTGGCCAGTTATTACTATCCACGCTAGCTCTCAAATGCTACATCACGTTGGTGCACGAGTGTAGACCAAAGTAAGTCATTTTCACTTAACAGTTTTCATATTGTTTCAGTTAGCTTTAGTTTTATTGCTATCGTGTCCTTCTAGGTTGGTAACACATTTTCTTCGCGTTTAGCGTTTATTTCTTTATTAACCAGATTATTCTCAAGTTTCGCGTATCTTTATCGTTTTATATTGAAGTTAGTTTATCTTTGCTTAGTGATACATTATGCGTCGTTGTATCTTTGTTTGCGAATCTTTTCTGATTATCAGTAACTGTTATGCTGTAGTTAGTCTAATCGTATTCAATGTAATTGTCGTATTTCAGTTCGAACCGACAATCCAACAATCCGATATTTCAACAATCCAGCAATCAGCAATCAAGATACGAACGCTACAACTTAGTGAAGTGAAATCTTCTGTCGTCGAATCTACTGTAATTTACGTAACGCTACTTATGTCAATAAACTCTGTGTTCAATTGGATCGAGTTCGAAATCTATCCAGTGCACCACACCACCCAAATGTGATTCGCTTGGATTCGGTCGATAGTTAGTCGCGCTATTCTTGCGGGTTACATAGAGTCTTACTGCACTTATAATAATTTAATTACAATTAATGCTCAGTGCTATAATTGTTATATTTGCCTTTCTGAAACTAAGCAGGGGGTATCATCCAGTGACCAACTGGACTCAATGTCGCCAGGATTGCTTAATCTACATTTAGATGAAATTAAGTCTCAAAATCGATTCTAGTATAGTGAAATATTTCTTTTGAGTTTCAGAATAATGAGTGGAAGTGACAGCAAAGTCATATGTCTATTTTATTCATGGAAACTGTCTGCGAGCTGATACGAAATTCATTGCGGCAGAATTGGGTTAAACTGATTCATGCTGTTTGTTAATTGATTAGATTCAACTTGATAGGAAATTCAGTGCGAAACCCAAACTTCGTATCGAGGTGAACACTGTCTGCGGTCCAAAGACATAAAACGATGACTAGACTATGAAAGCCACTGTGGTAGACTCTTGATCAACTCTTTACTCCCAGCAGTAACTTTTTTTTTTGGATCCATCTTTTCCTCACGGCAACAGCACTGTACCTCGTGCAAACAGACTATCAGAATTTTTGTAAATTAAGCCGCGATTTATGGCCATCGGGGTTAAATTGTTTCTACGAAATAACTACTAAAAATTCAAAAGATTTATTTCGAAGTTTAGCATGCAGATACAGTGATAATTTGCTCGACACTGGAATAACTAGAAATTGGACATGACTATATATGGTGATACACAGATATGGTCATCTTTATGTCCAATGCCTGGTCATTCCCAAGTTGACCAAAGTCTACCACAGTGCTAATCATTTTTTTCCTCGCTTAGCGTTGACGGGAACCTCCTTTCAAATTCTCTTGTGACAGCACCATTCTTGATCAATGCGAATCTGAAAAAAAGTAAATAACTAGAAATATTCACAATCTAATATCATACAGTAAATCTTAAAGAATCAAAAAAACCATTTTTTCTCTATTTAAGTAAAGTAAATTATTCCACAATGCCAATCAGATGGTGGATTTCTGGTACAAATATTCTCTTTCTAGTTTGCCCGTTTTCCAAGGTGGATACTGCAACAATTTACTATTTTTCTTCCAGGCACGGCACTGGTGCCAAACAACTTCATCAAATAACAAATGCCCTTTACCTTGCTTTGACGGTGAGTGGTGTACAGGAAACCACCTGTTCAAGCATAAGCTCATGTGAATAGAGGACTTGCTAGATCTCTACCATCCTCGGCATCTTCCAGCTTCAGCGCCCACCGAAAACTTTTCCTTTTCTTTACAACTCTCTCCACCTTTCCGTCAGCCTGAAAAAATCTTCCATTGCACATTTTTCACTAAAATCACTGACTACAGTTTTTGGCCTACCGTATCCTACATAAGGCAATTCCGTACTGAAATGTCAACAGCGACCTCCACAATTGATTCTTAAATAACTCGACTGATTGCCTTACCCACCGTTCACAACTTAATTAAGATCACCCACCTTGTCAAACAATACTCCTCTTAGTCGCTCGACTTCGTTTTCGAGTAAAACCTGGTGGCTTTCCTGGTAGTGCCTTCGATGCTCACCTTGAACACCAATCGAATAAAAACTATGGCATCCTTGCACAGTACATTTCACCATCCATCTTGGACAGTCGCTCAGGTGCAAGTGAATATGTGACCTGTGAATAAGTCAATAACCTAGTATTATCACTAGTAATAATACTATCATAGTACCAATACTACAATAGTAACACTAGTCCTAGTAATAGTAACTGTACCAGTACTAGTATTTCATAAGAATTATTATGCATGCAGTAGACATACATCTTACCTTGGTAACTTCTCCCTGCACTGGAGTGGGCACAACCGAGGACCATCTGGACAATTTTCTAGATGAGCATCAAAGTGGTATCGCCGCACTCGCGTTTTACAATACACACATGGCAGTTGGTATGGGCAAGTTGCCAGGTGCTGGTGCATTATATCTCGCAGGTGGCTTCCCACGCAACCATTTGGACAATTAATCATCATAACAGGGCAGGTGTCCTTGTGTGTCTCTTTTTCCGATTCTTCCCCCACCCAGGAGCAACCAGGATTTGTGCAGCGCACATTTATCCTCGCCATCACAGCACGTACAGCAACATTAGTGTTAAGATTTCTGCTATCAACTGCCGCTGTGCAGACGGGGCAGGTGTTGGCACGGAGGGTCCGTTTGCCGAATAACTCCTGTAGACAGGCCCTGCACGAACTGTGACCACAGGACATGGAAATAGGCTGATTCATTAACTCCTTGCTGAGAGCAAATGGAAAATAAAGGATGACAAGAGAATAACAAGAGCAAACAAAGCTGAGATTTTGGGACCTGTTTGCAGCCTCTTCTACATAATTTGAACAAATAGAGAGGAAGAATTGGGAGAGGGATGAAAAGGTCCGTTTGCATATTCGCTATTCTGGCTGTAAATCAAAATTAACGCAGTCGGTACTATACTCCCGTCTCTGATTCCTCTCTCCATCGCATTTTCGAATCCGAAGATTCTAAGTTTCCTTTCTCTACGAAAAAGAGGCTAACTTGCGGACTGAAATGCGAAAGATTTTACTTTAGATACTGATAGGGAATTTATTACATATGTTGAGAAAATTGCACATATTAATGGAACGGTCACTTAGAAATTTGAATCCTTCCCTAAGCTATAGAAGATTCTAAGCTATTTTTCCTTCTCCGAACATATTTTCTATACAAAACAATTGTTGGGTGTCCCTGTAATATCGCTACTATCGCCGAGCAATATTTTCCGCGATGAAATGAAAACCGGGCTTAAGCAGGGGTATTGGTTGGTCTTTGTGAGCATTATTTTAACTTTTTTGGGGGGAAGTGCATCTGGTGAGCAGCAAGCGCTAACTACAAAACTAGTAATAACTCGTGAGAATCTGAACAATTGCTAAAATTTTACGAGGGCCACGTGAACTATCGTTTAAACTTTGCAAATATTTGGATCAAATGCCAATTTTGGCGAGCACTTTATATATTTCACGAACCCTACAAAACCCTTTGACTGACATATGGGTTTATCCAAATATCGGACATTTGCTACAACATAAATCAGATGCTACAAACATGCACAAAACTGACAGAGCACCAAGAGCCCATCATATAGTGACGGGCTCCCGTGTTTGCACTTATCTAACCATATCGGGCATAGAAGGCTTTGGTCCACCACCTCGTGATTAGCAATCTCGCAGTTAAAGGAACTCAACCCAGACATGTTCAGCACTTCGATTCCAACGCGGGCCTCTTTTGTTTAGTGAACGGTGAAAAGTTCAATTTGTAGTGGAACCCCGCCATAGGATCACTTTGTAATTAAATACAAACACCCCTTTATTTTTCCCGAACAAAAGCCCACTCATTCTCTTGCCTGAAAGACACACCACCCCTTTTTTACGACCAACGAACAGCTGTTGGAGTCAAGTATAGTGCCATCTTTATCGGTCAGATCTCGCGTCGTTTATTCTCTGTTTCCATCGCTGCGTTGCGTCCTTCGTAAACTGCACGGAATCATTTCAAAAAGATGAATCCACAACCAAGGCACAGTAATCGTGCATTTCAGAGGACTATGGTGCTCCTAGAACGTAGAGTGGACAGTAGTCCATCACCAAATGCGTGAAAGAAGTTGGTGGACGCTGGCAGGGTGAAGGAAATTTCTTTCACCAAAAACAGTTCTCCCGCTCACATAGGGCTCTTACTGCAAAGCAGTTTTGCTTTGTTGGCTGCTCAAAATTTGGACAGGTATTTTATTTTCTTTGCTTGATGCAAACATCTTGAAGAAATAACTGAATTCCGATCTCTCCAGGAGCGCTCTCGTGTGTAATCTACAATCGAAAAAAAAGTTAACTTATTAAGATATATGTATGAACAGAAAGTGATCACTCTGTAGTTGTTTAACTTGAACATTGACCCCTAACAGGGTGCATTAGGCAATGGTTCAGGATGACCTTTGTAACTAGTAAGACAAATGCTTTCACTGTACTAAAAGAACGAATGTTTATGTTAACGTCGGCGTGTTGCCAATTGTCTCTCAACTTAAGGCATCCAAAAAAAATGCTGTGTATTGAGAGAAATCTTTTCTCGTACTTTTCATCTATTATCTTACTTTGTGAGTTCTACCACCTGGCCTCAATTTGCACTAACGCGGTGAATGTGGCAGGGTATCCTGCAGACCACAAATTCTTGCATTTATTTTGTAATGCGTACCCAGCTTCTGGGAGACTTCAATTGCATTTATTTTGTACCGCCTAGCCTGCTTCTAGGGGACAGCATGGAAGTCTTGAATTTATTATGCACGGAAAAGAAAAAAAAATCAACGTAAATCAGACGTTTCATATCAAATGATTAGACAAACTGTCCTTTAGCTAAACGCTTGATAAACCATTTTTGGGGCATGTGTTTTGTCTTTGGTAAAGGATTAGCAAGTAGTCACAATTCCGATTGCATTACTATAATAAAATTCATATTTTTTTGTTTCAAAGTAAGCCAATATTTAATCTTAAGTAACGTTGCTGGTAAAATACACATTACATATGTGACCCTCCATGGGAAAGCAGGGAAAAAGGTGAACGCACGGGCACGTGTGTGATGACACGGCACGCAAAGCGTGTCACCTATCTCTCAGATATGTGCATATGTAATAAGCAAAACAAAGAGTGTCACGGTAGATATTGTTTTGCATGCTAAAGCTTTTGTCCAAAGCAGTGAGCTGTTTGACACGCTTATGTGCGAAACGACACGCGTGTGAAAAGACATGCGTGCGATATAGCACACTTGCATCGAGACGCGCTTCCTAAGACAGCCACCTTTCCGATTCGAGCCTTTCAACGTGATGAAACTTACTTTTCGTGGTACGAGTCGAGAAATTCAAGAATGAGAGAGTAAGGTCCAGTCCACAAAATGTAAGCCTGTTGTTGCTGCTTGATTGAGAGGAAGGGAGAACAATAAAAGCGTGAGGATTTCGAAAAGTTGAGGGTCAAAATCGGAACCGAATAGAGAATCGTGTGTGTGACAGTGCGCCTATTAATTCTTAATCCCGTAACGATTATTCTTGTCCGGCAGTCATAATTAGTTTTAAATTTCAGTCAATAACATCAAACTCTTGTTTATATTGCTGAAAACTTCAGAATTTCCACCGTAATGTGAGTTTTTGTGAGCCCAGAAACTGGACCGTTCCGTTAACGAACAAATGAACCGCTTTTTTGTAGTTTAGGCCTAAAAAGTACTCTGGTTATCCTGAACAGCACTTCGGTTAGCCTGAATAGCTCTCCACTTAGCCTGGCTACCGCTAGCTTTCAATAATGCTAAGGTTAACGCTGTATATAAAATTTTCGAAAGTTGTTAGCCGGTGTTGTCATAGCCTGTGAAAACAGCCGTCATTCTTCGCTCCCGGCACGAGTAGCGAACTTCTTGCGAAACGCCACTTGGGCCGGAAGTGAAGGAGGATGACTATTTTCGCAGGCTAGTGTTGTCATGAGTATCGCTTGCCATGCGGGCGTCTGGTGTTCAATTCTTCCTGGGGTCGCCTGTCACAGTGTTCTTTTTACGTTGTTTTACCTCAGAAAAATTTCTCACTGCCAGTCACATTATTGTCAAATAGCTTACTTTCCCCCCCAGATCCCCGCCCAGCTCTTGGTTGGCTGCGCAAATACTGGGACTGAAGGCTATGTTGTCAACATGGTGAACCAAACGTTAGTCATATCAACAACAGTTTACAACGTTGGTCGCACAAAATTTTGCTTCAGTTTCTGCCGAGTAAAAACTGCATGTTTACTCACTTATTTGAATTCTTCGCATGTCATCTGAAATCACTAATGTTTATTTTCAATAAATCGAGAGCACTGCTGAAAGAGAGAGCTGATTTCGCAAACGTAGGACCCATGATCACAAATAAAGATTTTCTATCGTCAACTTTGAGTATGATACTCGTTGAAAAGCACTGCAATCACTGAAAATCTGTGAGGAGAAGTTGCTTGTTTCCAACGTTTGCTTTTACGGCCGCCGCTGCATAACTCGGGTGTCAGCCAAGCTAAACTTTTTACAGATTGTTGAGACGAAAGAATGGTGAGTTGAACGTTAGTTCTTCAATGCGGTTAGTGTGTAATTTTGCACAGTTAAAAAATGCATGCTATTTGACTCACTGGCGTGCCATTTCACACGGTACGGAGCTAGACACACTTCATTGTTCGCTGAGACACGAGTCTTTTGTTTCTACCGTGCGATAGTAACAAAGGAAAAATTTTAATGAGGCGTGCCTTCTGACACAGTACTCACTCATTTTAGCGTGCCCGTGCATTCACCTTTTTCCCTGTTTTCCCATGGAAGGTTACATATAGATTCTAAATCTCACATTACATCAGAGCGAAGTTAGTCACTTAATTCTCCCTCTTTACCTTGCCGCCATCTGGCAAAGACTGGAATTCATAGCCTCCTATGCGAGAGGACACTCAATGGCCACAGTTGGCAATGGCCTACAGTCTGGGGCACGGCTTGCCGAGCTTTATCCGGGGGGAAGGAAAAAGAAGATATTCCTGTACTTGACAACAGGTAATTCCGGTGAGATTACTCTGTAGAGAATACATACATGTAAGCAGACATAAATCGCTGAAGTCGGGCTGAATGTTTTGGTTTGAAAACGACCATAGTATGTCTCCAACACCAGCTTCAGCTGTTGTGGGGTGATTTAAAGGCAGGGAGTGATTTGCGAAAAAGGCAGTTGGAGTGGGAAATGTGTGTGTTACAGGTAATTGCTAGTTGGAAGCTTTCAGAAGGCTCTTGGCTAGTAATGCAAGGGCACTTATTGGGGCTTGACCAAGTCCTTCCTTTGACAGACAGACATGCCCTAGCATTAGCTGCAAGGCAGATGAGTGTCATTCCTAAGTGCGTGAGTGTGTGTTGCCAGTCTTGAGTTCAGGAAAGATAAAGCCTCCATGGCACCATAGGCACTTTTGAAATTCAGACAAACATCTGCAAGCGATTATGAATTGTGTACACCAAATACAGTCTAGGGCACTTAAATGTAGTTGCAGGGACAACATAATTATTAATGAAAGATAAGGCATACCATACTGGGTGTTTTCACAAAGCACCATGTAAACTGATTCAGCCATCATACTAGAGTATGATTTGCATGTCCTTACACTTGTTTCGTTTTCTTTGTTCACAGTTGGGGTGCATTCAGCTAACCAGAGACAACTCCCTACTGACGGTCGTAAGTACAAAGCAAATGAAACATATACATGTTTTATAAGTCTTGGTTCTTTATACGTCTAAAGTTAAATATTAAATTTTGACTGAAATCACAAAACGAGAATTGAGTAAACATATGAAAAGAGCAATTTAGTTATCAACTTTGCCTCTCTAAAGATGTCTGAAAATCATCCCTGGTTTCGCCATCAGCTATGTCTTACCATTTTTGTCATTTCTTTGGTGCGACTTTGTTAATGTTGCTTTTATTTTCTGATGTGCCTCTCCCACCCTTTTTCAGAATCAACAAGTGCAGGCACAGGTGCTAACACGAGCGCAGGCACAGGTGCTAACACGAGCGCAGGCACAGCTGCTAACACGAGCGCAGGCACAGCTGCAAACACGAGCGCAGCCCCAGGTGCAAGCACAAGTGCAGGCACAGGTGCAAACACGAGCGCAGCCCCAGGTGCAAGCACAAGTGCAGGCACAGGTGCAAGCACGAGTGCAGGCACAGGTGCCAGTGAACCCACAAGTGCAGGCAACTCAAGAGGTATGCTGGGAGAGGGGGTCATGGTACAGTGTAGTTCAGATGTAGCAGGTCATAGGGAATTAGTCATTTTGGAATTTTAAGTCCACTTATGATAATGAACTGAGACAACTACTACATAATGAGGTTTTGATAGCAAAACATAATTTTGAACAGTACACAGCTTATGGGTGTGGAAAGAACTTATGCATTGAACAACTTAAGTGCAAAATCTCCAGTGTCTCTTCCCCTGCTAAGCTCTTGGCCAACCCAAGCAAAGGAAATCACCCAAACAATTATTTACTTGTACATGGCTAACTAAAACATATCCCTGCCCCTTATTAACCGAAATGTCTCCAGGGTTATGTTGGTATTGCTAAACAAACATAATAATTATTGGTACTGCAATGGACATCAATTTTGCCCTCAATTAACTACGTGAACATCTCCAATATTTTTAAACAAGTCTAACCACATGGAATGGCATTTGAGAGACACTCTTCAACCCCAGTATTATGCATTTTATGGGTTTGCAACAAACATACAGGGCATCTATTTAGCATTTTACGACTATTGAGAGCTGTCCTAGCTACCAACACCTTATGCACAATATCTATAACAACATTAATTTAATCCACAGACCATCAACTGCATGTCACTGAGACTTCAGATGAGTCCGGAAGCATGGGTGAAGAAGAAAATGAAGACGACAGTTTTTGTAAGCTGTCTCATAATTGTGTGCTTGTCGTGACGTAATAGGAGGTTCAAGTTTTGACCCTATTATTTGAAAGTGTTTCCAACCCTGGCTAAATCCTTTCTATGCCATAACTTTATCATTTCGCATTTCACAAAGATAAACTTACTTATACAATACTGGTTTTTCATTGAGTCTGTGTAATTCTGTTATTTAAGCAAAAGGTAGTAATTTTGACGGATATCCCGGACAATACTTTCATGCCCATGTTGATGGCAACATCTACAACCTTAACACTTGCAAACTTGACACTACTTAACACAGTATTTTTTTTATTTTCCATTTTCACCACCAGCCTCAAGTAGTTATAATAGTTATGAAAACATCAGTTGTGATGATCAGTTCATGCCAGCTAAACCCTGACATTTTCCATTGTTTTTTTTTTCATTTAATTAAATGCATAATGGAAGTTAATTTTGTTTGCACAAATACTCACGACATGCAATATTAATATAATGTCAATCAAGAAATGTTGAGATTTCGCTCAACATAGTGCATAGTGTTTTTCATTGATTGTTGCGAAGTAGTTTGAAAGACAGCGTATGACTAGGTCTATTCCAGTATGCTTATACGCTAATTACTATACCGAAGGTTTAAGGATTTATCTACAAAGTTTCTGGTACAGTATTGATTAAGCTAACAACATAGGCTCTGAATTTGATGCAACTTCTTGATGGACTGACATGATCTAACCCTCATACCATTAGGATAATATATCATATGCTCTTCTTAATAACTTCAAACAAGCCAGTTTGCACTTGAAATGTTAGATAATTATTCATTATTGTTAGGACCCACACCAATAAATATAATAACATATAGTGATAAAAAAATTCAATACATCTTCTTTAATAGAGTTTGTCAGTGCAGGAGCCATCCCAGGAATAAGTGTGCCAGGTGTGGCAGTCTTCATTATAACGATGGCTGTTATAGATACTGCAGGATAACATTGGTATCATTACTTAATCCAATGCAAACATTTAAACCCTTACCTGTTTTTGCTGCTTTTTTCACTTACCAAAACACAACCTGCCATTTTCAATTTTATGTGCAATGTTTCAAAGTTGTACATGACAGTAGAAGTGACAGCTAGGAAAGACAGAAATATGAAAAATTGTGCAGGTTCTTGGAAGATTTAATTAAAAAAAAATTTGTAACTTTTTTTCATTTCCCTTGAGATTTTGAAATAGCAAGGTGCCCCTGTATACGCACTTATACCATCCCAACGTCAAGTGCTCTGTTTATTAAGGGAAAGTGTAGATTATAATTGATAGTGCATTAAATTTTTGCAGAACGAGGTTTACAAATTTTATGTTTTAGATGATCGAAAACCTTGTGTGTTGATGATATAGTGAAATACATATACATATAAATCTCTTTTCTTTTTTAAACATCTACAGATGATTCTGCCATTGACAGAGTAGCACCAATAACAGGTACCACAATAGGTTCAGCTATGTACATACATGCACAAATAGTTATGCTAAATGGCTTAATGTTCAAAGACCACTAAGTGACTGAAATCATTTTTACCCCTTTCACTTCCAAGATCTGAGTTGCAATTTTCCTGATTACTGATTGTCACACCTTTCTTATAATATTATGTCAATTTGGAGAACATAAAATGGATTGATTCAATATCATCAACACTTTCCCTATCAAGAGTGAGTTAAGAGATTTTACTAGGGCTAATGGCAGATAATTTTACTCGTGGACACACCTTAGGAGTTCAAGGTTTCGGTTGGTAATTTTTCTCAATAATTATTGTAAGCTTGCTAGGCTCTGTGCTGATGCTTTATGGAAACATTTCCTAATGACCTGAGTTTTCAGTGTGAAAGGGTTTATATGGCCTACTATTTTTATGGTGTCACATACTGTATTAAGAATGATTATGATTGGCTACAGAGAAGCCCAGAACTCTGCTGTTTAACTTGTTATCTGACAGTCTGTTAAGTACCACACATTCAAAACATAAATGTAAAAAAGAATGGGCAACAAAAGATGTTCCTTTTTTTTCACATCCATCCATATTTGTAATCAATTATGCGATTATGGACCGAACTGAACTCCACTCAGTCACATTATTATTTATCTTGTTAATTTATATTTGGAATTAAATCAACTTTTAGCTGGGATAATTGAGAATGATCTCAGGCCACTTGGTGCTGTGGAATTAAGACTTGGGAAAGGTATGTTCTATTCATAACTAAGATAAAATCTACTAGACCAAGTCAATTTAAAAAATGTGAAATTATTGATAATTTAATATACAAAGAAAAATTGTCATCTGCAATTTGGATGTGATGTTAACTTTCACCGACATATTTGAAGCATTATAAAGTTCCTAATCTCATGACTGGAAAGTAAACACTCACGGAAAGACGATGTTTAACCACCTTTTGACAGTCAAAAGTCAGTCAAAATTTTGGTGGAGGTCAACCAGCACAGAACAGGGACATTTGGCCATACCATAGTACATGCAATGTTGTCATCATAAGCTAAATGACGAACTATCTCAATTTTGCTTTGCTGCAAATGGATCTACTTTGGCATGCAGGCTTCTTTTAATGTAGACAACATTGCTCTGGTCTGAGTTACTAATTTGGCTGAGTACCATGCCCAATGTTACATATTTTTTTCAGTGGCATGGACTCAAATTGACCGTGTCCATGAAGTCATCTTGTGCGAGAGGGAGCTGATGAATTTCTTGGATTGCTTGGTCAGGTCTTTGTGTATGACTCGTGCATAAGTCAAGGGCAATTTTTTGTGATAATTTTTTGGTCATAAAAGGTCGACTTATACACGAGTAAATACGGTAACTATAACTTTCTAATGCCCGGCCACACCAAATTTGCACCCGACTGGTGTTTTGGTTTGCTTAAACAAAAGACACGGAGGACTTTCATATCCTCCTTATTTGACATTGCGAGATCAGTGGAGGAATCTGCGACTGTCAATGCCGCTGAACTTGTTGGACTTCATAACGGGGCAGTTTTGATCCCAACTTATGACTGGGTAACTTATCTCGGAATTTACTTTAAAAAACTGCCCAAAATTAAATTGTACTATCATTTCCGTTTTCAAGAAGATAACCCGGGTACTGTATTTTGTAAAGAGTACTGGTACTCTGAAGAGAAGGCAGTCAACCTGCTGCGAAATACAAGAGTTCCTAACACTGGAGAGCTACCGCCAACGATTCCTTCTGGCGGAATTAGCCGGGAACGGGCTGAATATTTGTATAAAGAAATACGAGAATTTTGGCGGGATGGAACAGAGGATTTTTTTTCCCCTCCAGTCCCACTGTAAACTAGGAACTTTGTTTGATAAGCCCAACTTCAATTCAGTTGTATAAAATGTATCTATAGCTTTGTTTAACATATCATTAAAAGTTTCTGATCGAAATATTGTTTTATGTAATTTATATGGTTCATTTTACATCAGTTGGTTGTGTTGGTTCTGAATTTGACATTGGTTTAGCCAACATTGTAACGTCTACGGCATGATAAAAATGATGCACAGATTGCACAGTGCATGTCCCGGAGTCCCAGACCGTTAATTGATGTGCTTATTCCGTTAGAAATTGAAAAACTGGCAATGATAGAGAATCGAGTTTTCCAATAGAGGAACACTGCAATAGATCAAAATCAGGGAAGGAAAAGGCAAAAATCTTCTCCTTCAAAACCGAACAAAAAACAAACCTATTTTATTTACGATAAAGCATCATCAAGGTATACAAAGGAAAAGTTTAAAATAATATCGCTCTGCTAATTGAGCGCAAGCAAAAAAACGCGTCGTAAACATGAACAGTTTGATAAGTCTGACTTCAATACCGTTATAAAAATAACATCTAAATTCAATGTTTATCATATCGCTTTACTAAAGTATAATTGCGATCACTATTTTCATCTCAAATTTCTCAAGGCTGATTGAAAATTCAGTTTTCCAATGGAGGAACTCTGTAATAGATCAAAATCAGGGGAGGAAAAAGCAAAAAACGTTTCTTTTAAAACCAAACAAAAAATAAACTGTATTTCATTGCTATACAAAGGAAAACCTTACCAATATCGCTTTGCTAATTGAGCGCAAGGGAAGAAACGAGTCGTAAACATGAACAGTTTATTTAAAATAGAGTTGTTCCTTCAATGAAAACTATTGTTATGATCGGGAAACCCTTTTTCTCACCTATTGTCCAGAACGCGTGTCAAAATGGATGCAGCATAATCAATACTTACATTTAATGATGTCTATACAAATTAAAATTTCAATCACATTTTCATTGGTTGAGATTGTTCCATAGCGAACTTAACACTGCGTATAAATAACTCAAAAGCACACTTGTTTGTGTATCTTTTAGTGCACTATCGGTGGAACTATTGAGAAGTGTTTCAACATGGCCTATCGCAATCTCACAAAAGTTCCCAAATTGTGCCTGGTATATTTTAGTATTGACAAAACAACGTGTATTGTCGAGACCAAAAAGATCAGGAGGAAAAAAAGTGAAGAGGCGTTTTCCGATGCCGGGCCTGAAAGCGGCGCTAAAGTGACACTCAGAACTAACGGCAAGCTCCTGGATGCGATGGTGATTGCATCACATGGTAAGTTCCCTTTTGTCTGATGTTTGCTTGTTTTAAAGTTTAATTGAGTTATCGTCTTCTCTATATAACATGGGCTAATTTGTGTGTTTTCTTTGCAGATAACGAGAATCAGCTAAATCAGGAAGAAAGATCTTTCGTTGAAAATCCAGTTAATGCGCACCTTTTTGCCGAGGAAGACACCATTATGGACGAGAGGCAGCAGCTGCGAAATACAGGCTCGACCGCAAAAAGGGCACGAACAGCAACTGATAACCAAGATGAGGTGAATTAGCTTTCTAATAATACAAGGATAATGTGAACAATGCAGCTACGTATATGTTTATTTAAACGTACTTGCTCTAATCTTCGTTTTGATATAATGTAAGTAGAGTCGGGTATATTTTAAACAGTTGTAAGGAAGTTTGTAATACAATGTGAATAACCTCGGTACAAAGTTTTTGTCTGCTTGTTACTCAAACTTGTGATGGATTCCTTCTTAAGGCAGCCTAATTACCTTGACTTTGTTATTGCCATTTCCATTTCCGAACAACTCGCGCGATTCTTACGATAGGCTACATCAATTCTAGAGATGCGTGTATGAAAAATAGAAATGTCACACAGCAATTAGAGTTGAAGTATTATGATCGAAGTAAATAGCGCGTGCGATACCTCGATAGAGATCTCGTTTAAAAATGGGGCGTGGAAATGAACTAAAATTAAAATTGTTTATTGCGCTGCAGGTTCAAATGCTGCAAAAGTTGATAGCAGAACAAGAGGCAAAGCAAGCCCGTCTCAAACAGCAATGAACGCCGAAAATTATTCAAAGAGATGCTAGCATCCAGTGTGTCAGGACCGAAACCGCTACTCCGTGTCTCAGACAAACATCAGATGTTGCAGTTCAGACGCACTTCGTGGATGTCATGGCAGATCTGAAAGAGCAGGTGAAGAACCTCACCCAGATTGTCGCCAAGTTGACTGCGCTGAAGTTGACGACACATTTAGCGACATAGCCGAGTTCTGCCCAGACAGCTCCGAGAATTGCAGCGTAGCCGCCGCCAAGTCTCCTCTTCCAGGTCTCCAGCATCATTCATTCGTCAAAAGACCCAATCCTCAGACACATCAGACCCTGGTTGCAAACAGTTCACCGGTAACGTATTCTTCACGATCACCACTGGCAGTCATCCAGCAGAACAGACAAATTGACACTCTACTGCAGGGCCCCACAGATGAGCAGCATCGCCGAGTAGAAGCAATCCTACTCATGGGAAAGGAGATTCGACCACTGCATTGGCGTACGTCGATGTTCTATTCACGGAAAGTGAATTGGCCAATGGAAACACGGGTGGCACGTTTGGTTATGCCAAACTCAACGAACATAAACTGAGCTTCCAGTGTTCGAAGCTTTGCCAAAAGTTTGACTCGCCTTCGTTTGCAGGACAGTGGGACAATGTTCGCAGAAAAATTAATTCTAAGTATAGGGGCAAGAGGAGGACTGTAGTTAAAAGGCTAAAGCAAAATGCAAGTCAGTAGAAATCAAACTCCGTTAATATCGCTAGCGTTTTCAATTGATCGTATTTCATTTACCTGCTTTGAACACTTAAAAGTGGCTGTAGAAATACAAAAGACAAGTCATTATTAGATTTCCAACACTCGCTGCCTTTTTCACTAGATATTTCTTTGATTTCAGCAGTTATAAGTGGCTATAGTAGAGATTAAGACAAGTAGTAATAAGCAGATTTGAAATACCCGCTAATCGACCGTCTGTAAACAAATTCTTGCGATACCGGACTGTTAGATCCATGCTCAGGTGATTAACAAACGGGAAAGAGGCGTGTTTTGAGTAATTTCGCTTGTTTAGCTTAATAAAGAAAAAGAATTAGCACATCCTTTGCACTTTCAGTCCGGGCGAGGGCCTCTATAGGGCGAAACGACCAGTTACCTTACGTGGTAGTTGGAGGTCGATAAATAATTGATAAATTTGAATCCAAATTCGGATAAGGGCAGTAAGTATAATAATTCGGCAATAAGATCGGTAAACATTGACAAGGCGTCAATTAACTGCACAAAGACTGGAACTGAATGTATTTCCATGCAAAAATGGCGCCTGATTAGCGCTGGGTTATTTGGACACAAAGTTTGTCAACGTATATGCAAGCTAGCAAAGTGAATCTCTGCATTAAACACTAGAGGAATTTGTTTGAGATATCATGGAGAAGAAGATTCTAAACGAATTACATCAATATCTATTGCTCAATGTTTTCTTTTTAAACGAAGCGGCGGCGGAAAAGGTGCTTCACACACGTTGTTGCGAAGACAGATCAAACACCGAGTCCAACAATCACGCAAACATTACGATTGAGATTTCGCGATCTGTCAAAACTGCAACCCAACAACAAAGAACAATCGTTTAAATACAAACACAGTGAAGTTTCAAATAACGGTAAGTGATATTGTTTCGATCGACATGCAGTCGCAATCTTCAGCAATGTTCTCTTCGTTCTTTAAAAACTCTAGTAAAGTCGTTTTGTTTGTTTTGTTACATAAAGCGTGTTCTTGCACACCAGCTTTAGTTTTTGAAGTTTAACACACTTCTTTGTTTTACTGCATTGTTAGTGTGTGCACGCTTTTTTGTTCTTCGTGTGTAAAACGAAACAAAAGAGCTTGCTAATGAAGCGTGCTCCTGAACACGCTTTAAGCGTGCTAAAGCCAAATTCTTTTGTTTTAAAGTGGAAGCGTGTTGTGAGCGTGCTATCACCTTTATCCCTGTTTTCCCGTGGAGGGTCACATATAATAACATTTACTCTTCTAATGACTCTTAGAATTAAATAGCTCCATATAATAAAGGGTATCACGATGCTAGCTATTATTGATAAAATACATAATGTTTGCATACAAAGTTCTTAGTTCCTCTATTAGAGACAACCTCGTTCCCAGGGTCTCTCTCTGACCCCGCCCCCAAGAGCGAGAGAAGAGAGAGACCCTGGTTGGGTCTGGTCACGTGCCACCCAGAATTTGGGTGGTGACAAAAAATTCGTTTAAGGGAGGGGCGGCTTTGTCAATACTAAGCCTACAGGAGAGCGTAAAGTGTTGCCACCAAAATAAACACTTTTTTCACGTGGCTCCGGTATGTTGCATTACGGTCATGTCGCAGTGCAATACAGTGCAAACGCCTTGTGAAAGAAGGCTAAAGAACTTTAAAGAATTTAAGGGCATCATATCACAAAGTCAACGCTACTTCGAAAGAAGCGAACGGGTAAAGCGCTGTATCGATGTGTCGCCGTCTGCGCCCCGGACTCTGAAGACCGCGAAGGATCAGAAAACGAGTCGTCGTGGACTGAGTTTTCCTACCGTTGCCGACGAAGAGTTAAGCGGCCAGTCTTGTGCAGAAAAGGAGGTTAGAACAGGAAAATGATTTTATATTGCTCCGGTTCAAATATTTTGCGCGAGTGATGGCAGTCCCCGTGTTATGTTTTCTCATGTTGTTGACAAAATTTTGACACCTCAAATTTTCTCTCACTTCCATTCAGAATGACCTTGAGGTACTGGAGATTTCCCAATTCTGGAATCTGCAGGAAAGTAAAGCTCAGCTGAAGGTAAATATATTTTTAAGCTTGTTTTCATTCACTCAATTAGCTATTAATTTGGCTCTAAATTTGTGTCGTAAGATCAGAATTTAAGCTTATACTGACGTGCTATTTCGCTCTTCCCATTCGTTGTTTATTTCTTCATCGTTTACTATGATATTTCTTTTTCTGTAGATTGGCCAACCACAGACACTAGAAATCCTTCAGGCCAGCAATCGGCAGGAAAGTTTTGTTCAACCAAAGGTACATTTATTTTAAGGAAAGCTTTCAATTATTCAGTTACTTGTGAAATAAATGTAGAGTTGTGGCCGTGTTATTTTTGGATGGCGTTGTTTATTTCATTATTTCGTGTTGATTTCATTTTCTGTAGATCCCACCGCTATCCGAAGAAGATCTTAAAAACGTTCTCGCTGAAGTAGAAAAGGAGTTGATAGAGGTGGCCCGAAGAGTGACTAAATCTGTACTCAGGGAGCGTGGATTTACCGGAATGAGCACTCTAAATTTCGAGGAAGCTGTCAAAGAAATACAGAGTCAGTGCCCTAAAGTTAACAACATACTATCTCAGATGGTCCAGCTCTGCATCGACCCTGATAAAAAGAAAGCTCCTTTGGCTCTTATTTATGGCATAATTATGTTTAAGCGATGTAAAGAGTTGAGCCTTGTCCAGCGAGTGAACACAGTGCTACTTAATGATGGGGGTGCAAGTTAAGAGGTGTGTCCTGTATTACCGTGTTCTGCAGATTGTAGTGTACTGTTTACATGTTATTGCCCCCGCAGGGTTTTGGCCCAGAGGCCAAAACCCGAGGAGGCATCATTGTAGTCTGCGCGTATATAGAGTATATATATAATATACCAGACAAAATCTCGAGGTGGCCAAAGTGCGACCGCAAGTTGTATCGGTTGGTGTGATAAAATGCCCACAAGTAGTATCGGTAGGTGTGATAAATTTGCCTGTACGGTGATTGGTCAATGATGACGTAAGATAAACGATAATTGGGTGATGATGACAAACCAAAGCGTGAGCACGTGCACAGATGACAACAAGTCAACAAACTACGCTAGCAAACGTTGACTGAAGTTTTTTGCAGTTGCTTTCGAAGGTTAACTTTCGCAATTGATTTCATCAAAAGCAAGAATAGTAGGTATTGGTCAAGAAATTGCTGTTGTTAGCATGTCGCGAACTGCTGTGGTTCGCTTGCGGGATTGCGTAGAGCCTTCGTTCGGTTGCAGGATTTGCGAAGAGCTCTCGTTCGCTCGCAGGATTCACAGACTCAATCCGAAATCGAGATTTGTCAGACACAAATCACGCTTTATACGAGGGGTTTGATAGACAAGCCAGAACCAAGATAAGTTAGCACCTGAGATAACTTCAAAAAGAGTTAAAGAAGGAAAATTTTTGAAAATATCACGAGCAGTGAAACTCGACTAGCGCGCCAGCTGTCGATCGTGTGATTTCGGCTTTTTCAGTGGGGGACACTTTCTATTAAAATCATTTATAACATTTTTTCACAAATCAGAGGACAAAATCAATACAGACAATTACTTATACAGAAGTTTCAATATTACTTTACTCCCAGCAGAAAAAGCAATTACCATCAACGAGGGGCCATAAGGGGGGGTAGTGCGCACAGTTCACGACTATTAAAGATGTAAAATCACGAATCACAGCAATTAATTTTCGAGTTTCACAATTCACGGAAAATAACATGGTAAAATTTCCTCACAGGTCCCTACTTCATTATGCATGCTGTAGTTGAATTGTCTTGGGAAGTGCGCGTGCAAACATTTCTTGTACGGCTGCAGCATGCATAATGAAGTAGGGACCTGTGCGGAAATCATTCCAATAACATCATAGACAAGGAACTCTTGTGCACTTACTCCTCCATATTGAGTGTCTTCACTCGTACAAAAGCCATCAATCATTGATATGTTAATGTTTCTTTCCGAAGTTATTATTTATGCCGAGGTAATGGGCCGGGCTCCTGTTTATGAACTTGATAATCGGCAATTTTGCAATTTTGCACAAAGGTTACCGGCGAACACAATGTTAGCTAAATGTAAGGTCATCTAAAATAAACAAGTACCTCATCCATGGGGAACTGGACCTGCCAGCTAAAAGAACTTTGATGTTACTCGAACAGTTCTTCCGCTACGAGTTGTCACGGCTCGAAGCTTGGCCAAAATGATTTAGAATGATTGCGTGATTTAACATGCAAGGGACATCGAATAGAATGACATCGTTGTCTTCTCTTGTCATCTGACCCCTTGATTCGGCTTCTGGTGTCAAAGTGCATGTTTGTTTTACAATCTTCTGTCAAGTATGTAGGCTCGATTTCCGCCGTCCTCTCGTGCTCGGTCTTTCTCTACCCGATGACCGCGGGCTCATTTTCCCGAAAAAGCGGCTGGAAATCGAGCCTATCAAGTACGGTACTAAGCCATCATGCAAATCGCGTCTAGTCGGTCAGACACGCAGTTTGAAAACATCATAAAGGGTCACATTTGCATGGTAGGTCGGTTTTCACGGAAAAAGTAAAGAATTTTATTCAAGTTTCACGGTTATCGAAAAATAATTTTTTGCTTTCACGTGTCACAACAAGCATGTTATTCACAGTTCATGGATTTTAATATTTCGTAATCACAGATCATGGAGAATAAAAACATGCGATCACGTTTCATGAGTGTCGCTACATCAATCTTGTTTAATATTTAACTTTCCTGGGAAAACAAATACCCGCTCTTCACCTCCAGCAAGCAGGATTTTTACGTTATCGGACTCCCAGCCATCGCTCGACTTTGAGGTCGTCAACGAGCCAGCAGGCTTTAAATTTGTCACCTAGCTATATAGCCAGCATAAAAAAAGTTTGCCAAACGTTTTCCAGCATGTTCGAGTATACCATTTCTTGCCAGCCCGCGAGGAATTTCAATATACCATAGCAAGGTGCATTTCCTTAAAACTAACTTTATAGCAACGGATATACTATTTCGTATCAAGGACACTAAAAGTATGGTAATGGTTTTATTCTTACATTTGACTGGAGAACATTTTTAGAGATCATTCGCGTGTTTTCGGGTTTTTTTTTCAGGACGGAAGCAGTTGAAAATTAATTGCTTTTGAGAAAACCTCACAGCCAGGAAAAACAAAACAAACATGTCACTTTTTTCCAGCAAGGGACAGTGTTTTAATATCAGTTTTTAGCAAGCCAGACTTCTGAAAGAAAATCCCAGCCAGTAAACTACCTAATGCTAATATTTCCCAGGCAGCGTAATTGCAGTCTGTCGAGCGGGTTCTCTGTCGAGCGGCTCCGTCAGGTACTCCGGAAAGTTGTCATTTATCACCAAATATCAAAAGACAAACAGATACAAGTACTCAAGGTCAATTAGAGCGGGGGCACCTTTAGTGTTAACTATTCCTAGTAATAAAAACAATGTCATGAGCACTTTTTGTCCATAAATGAGACAGTATTATATATTAACACCAAAAAATTATTAATTTTTTGGTCACTAATAATTTTTTGGTCACTGTATGTTTTAATCCATTTTTATATATTTTGTATTATTTTGTAAGGTATCATTGTTTTTTATTGCCATCAATGAAATGCTATGTGAGAATTTTTGACGTTTTTGTGGGGTCTGTGATATTATCAGCAAAAAAATTTAAATTGTTATACATGCATAACAGAAAACAGTCCTGCATACATCTGAAGTAAAAATAAAAGTAACAATTTTATTCATTGTGACAATATCTCGAGGGCCATTGATTTAAAAATTTGAATAACATTATTGATATCTTTTTCATGTTTTCATTCAATTTCAGCTAGTAGACAGGCTTCACAAATATGGATTCTGCCTCGAAAAATCCATGAAATACAAGATTCAAGACGAAATAGGGAATCATTTCCTTGATCATGCCATAAAGCTTGCGCAAGAAGGAAAAACATTTGTGTTTGTGCTTGACAACATAGATTGGGATGTCAAGGTGCATGACATGCGGTCCGACCAGCAAAACAGAAGTGTCCATGCGGTAGCCACCAGCATGGTATTTGATAGAGTTACCTATGACCACTTGCCTGATGCCGGCCCAAAGAAAAACTTGGCCCACTGCAACCTTAAGGACACCTTAATCCTCACTGATGAAGAGAAACGATGTACAAGGGAGAGGTAGAAAGTTTTAATTGGCAGAATCATTGTTGAGTCACTTCCAGCATTTAATTTTCTTAAGCCTGTTGTCCCTGCTCATACACCTTGCCAGTACCAGGAGGAGATGAGCACCAAATCAGCTGTGGTACCACTGCCAGTTCTCTTGAAGGATGAAAAAAGGTATGCCGAGGTCATTGATGTACTAGATCAGCTTGAGGTTTGGACTCGTGAAATCTACAGCAAGGCTGGCCTGTGTGATCCTGCAGATCCAGATCATGTCCCACCTGGTCCACCTGTTGCTGCTCCTTCTTGACCGGATCTACCATCTTCGCATGTACCACCAGTTCCTGAAATTGATGATCCTTTGGCAAATGCAAAAGTACCTTGCTTTGGTGACCAGCTCACCAGAGTAAGATTGGCTGGTGCCAAAGATTTACGTGCAGGATGCCACACTCCTCAGGACAGACTGGACCACCTCTATCCATTCAGAATTGTGGACTGGCACAGCAAAAGAAGCTTTCTCAAGGCACAATATTAATTTATAAAATAATGTCATTTTAATAGGACAAATTGTTATGATAAATTTCAGTCCAACAGCCCACAACAGCGATGGTAATTTGGCTGTTTTACCTGGCATTTCGAAAGATCAAACAAAATTTCTGTACTAGGTGGTGGCAGCAAGGCAGGGTTCCACTTTTGTATTTAAATCAATAGTCAGGTATTTTCAGTAACACCTATCGATAATACAATCTAAACATAAAGACTGTTCCTAAGGGAAACAAATTTTTGTAATTAGAGGGAAACAAATTTTACTTGTTTCCCTTTAATGCACGGGCAGCAGAGCAGGTTGGGCAAGGGGGGTGTAGCCCACAAAGCATTTTTTGGGGGGGAGGGGGCCAGGGAGAGACCCTGTATTCTTCATTTTAGCACTAGACTGAACCACTTCAAACTGAAAAGAAAAATTATACCATATTTTTCTTGTAGCTTATTTTTTAGAAGCTGTACAAGAATTCAGGCCATGAGAAGGGGACGCTGAGGTTTTTTAGAGAAAAGCTGCAAAGAAGAAATGTGACTATTGACGTGAAGCACTTTGAGGACTGTGAGCAGTTGTTTCTTAGCATTGGTCGGTGTTATACCATAGAAGCATTGGTTGATTTCTTTAACATGGAAACTCCAGAAGGTCGTCCCACCAAGAACAGACCCCCATATCATGTTCTAGATGTTGGGGACAATAAGCAGGTGTATTTTGAATCCATTCTGGATAAATTCATTGATAAGTATCTTATCACCCCAGCCCCAGAAACCCAAGCTAATGCTGAGGAAGAATGCAATGATGATTTCATCAGAAACTACTCTGGGTGTCTTCTGAAGTATTTCTTTCTTTATGCCGATCTCAAGGATGCAGTTAAGGAAGGGAACGGCGTAACACTTGCAACACTGCATAAACAGCTTCTGCCATTTTTAAATCATTGCCTGGATTCAATGCTTATGCAATCGAAATGTTCATAAACATTGTCCAGAATGAAGTGCTTCTTTCAGAAGCAGAATCACATCGGTGCACGTGGGCAGCCACTGCGAACTGGAATGGAGGTTCTGGAAAAAACATTGAGATTGACATTCTCAAAGAGAACAGGAACAAAGACATCAATGGAGACATACGAGCAATGGGTGCCAACAAAACTGAACATGCAATCGATCGTGTAAGCAGGGCTGCTGGAGGGCAACGTAAAATATTAGAAAATTTTGATGTGCAAATTGGCAGGGGTGTCCAACATTCTTCTCATAGCCATAAATCCTCAGCTACAGATAAAGTGAAAATACTAAGGGATCTTCGTGACCTTAAACCTTTCACCACTGTGCCCAACAGAAAACATGACTCATTTCCAGACATAGTCAACGATCCTTTGTCCACTCTGAAAGAAGGGGAATTTCACAAATGGGTGGCCCGACATAGGAAGAATCTTCTGCTTGATGCTCCATTTGAACAAGAGGCAGAGGAGGGGTTGGAGGAGTAATGAAATTTTATTGTTAATGATGGACTGGTTATTTTCTTTGAATGAGACAAGAAATTATTAAATTGTGGATGTATGTACAGCAGTAGACAGCACTTGTTTCATCCATTGGTTCTCTTACACTTGCAGGTGGAAAAATAAACCACAGAATTGAGTTTCGGAAATCCCAAAGTAAATGTCCAAGGTTAACTTCATAAAGAATGTTCAGTCCAAAATGAAATCATGGCTCTTGTATACAAGCTTCCCCCCCCCCATATCAGCCCTACTTTTGATAAGCCCACCCAAAACCCCTTTTGAAATTGTAACTGGAATTTATAGTATATTATTACATGTACATGAGATGAGAAGATTTCTTGTCCAACCAGAAATGATGTGAACCAGTTCTTGTTTTTAATGGAAATGTTGTACCATTTCACAATGTAACCAACAATAGTGGAATATTTTGAAGTTATCAGAAATGTACTATACAACTTCACTTGCTTATCATTATATACATAATTATATACAAGTCTAATGGAAAGCATTTCAACTTTTTTCAAAATACAACCTTTTTGAGTTGTAGATTAATCAATTCTTGACAAAAAAATATATTGTTCTTGCTGATCATCTAGAGAATACATTTCCATGTGACAAAAAATTTAGAGCAAATGAATTGACCATGGTATATTGTTAGGGCATGGTTTGGTTGACCCTTATGTGGATAAGACAGTACCACTAGAAGAAACTAGTAATGTAAGAAAACCCAGTTTCGAGTTCTTAAGATTAATCAATATGCTTCAAAGGCTGTCATACATTCAGGGATGTTGGCAAGGAAAAATTGGGTCACACTACAAGAAACATCTACACTAACTACACAGTCTTTTAGTCTCCTACATCCCTGTAATAATTGTTGGTTTTCACAGAGCTTCTTGTAGATGGACAGGGCTTGAGAATAACAGTAGCCAAAGGCTATTAATGGAAATGCAGATTTGGCTAGTAGTGTTTTGAGCTTTCTCAAGCCATAAAGGCTAGTGAAAATTTCAGGCAGTTTTTTTAAAAGAAACCGCAAAATGAAATAAACAATGAGAAAACATAACTAAC
Organism: Ricordea florida; assembly: GCA_949710005.1. NCBI lineage: Eukaryota > Metazoa > Cnidaria > Anthozoa > Corallimorpharia > Ricordeidae > Ricordea > Ricordea florida. The sequence continues at coordinate 9,248,279 of OX453283.1, forward strand.
AAGTACAGTGTTGACATACGTCAAAGAACATGTACATGCTAAGTTGCAGAAATTTACAAACAGTAACTGTTTTAGGACTTTCCAGTTGCAAAGAAAAAATACAACAATGGGAGACAGCAAAATGCTTCGACCATCGAAACCTATTTTTGAAAGTTCTGGTTAGTAGAAAATTGGTTTGGGCTAGTGAAATCAAAGCTGTCACTTGCCACTATGCTAGTTAACAACATAGTCTCAAGCCCTGGATGAACCATTTTTTCCTTTTTCTGAAATTCCTATTTCAATATTAAATTTGTTTCAAAACACAAAGTACACACCTGAGGGAAATGGTCAGAACTATTTTACTCAGACTGGACCCAACACTCTGAAAAAAGATGGTTGGTCTGTTCAAATACCCCTCTTCCAGACCTTAAAATGGTCTCTTGTTGGTATGACCCCCACTTTTTCACAATTAGAAACCTAAAAAAGGTTCAGACCTCCTTGTGCCAATATTCCAGCAATAAAAGCTTAATGCAGGAATAATAAAGTGTCAATCCACACAGGTTGGGTAATTGCCAAGTACACTTGTTATGGCCACTTCATTAGTTATGTATTTCAATGAATATCTTTTGTACAATCAGGGCAATCACAGTTTGTCTTACAGTAGGTACAACAAAAGTGACCTACAACTTTTCTACCTGGTTCTCCGGCATCAAGACACTTCAAGAGGAATTTCCTGAGACAGGCTGTCTGAAGCCGACACAAATTCCTGATGTAGTCAGTCATTCCTTCGCGATTTTTAGCTATGTCACGGTTGTTGTAATAAAGTGTGGCAGATGCAGGCTTTCCATCACGGCCTGCCCTTTCAGTTTCCTGAAAGTATTCACGAATTGTACGCGGTGGTCCCACATGAATCACGTGCCTTATGGATATGTCTACACCCATTCCCATGGCAACAGTTGCGAAAACAATTCTGACTTTCGATTCACATGATGCCATCTCTGTCAGAATCTGATCCTTCATGGCAGTTGTTTGCGGGGAATGATACTGGGCAAACATTCGGTTTTCTGGTAAGGCTTTGGCTCCTAAGGGATGGTACTTCTCATTGCTAAGCTGCTTTTCCAAAAATTTAAATGCAAACCCGCACCATTTCAAAGGCAGGTACAGTATTGTTAACGGGTAAGAGAGTCTTTGTTGTTTTAGCTCACATCAAAAAAAATCGACATCCTCATCTTTGCGGAACACCTTTTATGTTTGGCCTGTTAGGATCACCAATGACTTCCAATGGGTTTTTTAAATTTAAAGACTCTTTCATGGCTTTGACATCTTCTCTACTAGCTGTTGCTGTTAAGGCAACAACTGGCACTTGTGAGAAATTGGCACACAAAACAGCTAACTGGGAGTAGTCTTTCCTGAAGTTATCTCCCCTACAAGAAAGAAAATAATAATATATCAATAACATCCAGGTGTTTTAATAGCATAGCTTTTGCATTGAATATTTTAAATAATATAATGCAGTTCTTATTTAAAAGCTATAGGTTGTGAAAATGATAAAAAGATGCGTCTAGTTTCGCAATGTCAATTTTTGATGCAAATCTAGGGAACTAATACTTATTCACCATTCAAATAACCCTCTCTTAACTAGTTTCGCAAAATGGACCAAAATATATACCACATCAACAACTTACCATTCCAGAATACAATGTGCTTCATCAATAACAATCGCGTGAACATTTCGCTTGTAGGTTTTCAGTTTGAAGAAGCTCGATTCCTTTCTTGCACAACAGAAAGGCTTCAGGATGTGCGAAAACAATTTCGTATTTCGCATCTCGAAGTTCCGCTGAGTTTGCATCGCTGGAATCGAGTTCCAAATCCTCACTCTTTCCCTTCATGCTTAATACGGTGGCTTTCACGTTGCCCTCTTCAAGTCTCCTTAATTACATGATTACAGGAGATGGCGCTACTCGACTTTCACACTTAATTTTGTCGAGGAATAGCAAAGGCAGCAGATGGAAAATCACGGACTTTCCATATCCAGTTGGTAAAATGGCAACAACATCTCGTACATGATAGATTGCCTCGAGACAAACCACTTGCCTCACTTTGACATTTATGTTTGAATAGATGCTATTCGAGATGGCGGCCTGAAGACTGCTGTAAAACATGGCTAGTTTAATGGTGGTCGGAGCGCACGAGTGATAGCCTCGTTTTGAAATCAACAAACGACAACGCGACAAAATACTTGGCATTAGTGAACCCCTCCCTCAAGTTCTCATTTGTCCAGGAGGCACGTGACCAGACCCAACCAGGGTCTCTCTCTTCTCTCGCTCTTGGGGGTGGGGTCAGAGACTTATGCACTCCAGTCAAGAGCTTCATCCAAATTTTCCTTTGTTTGCCTTTTGATTTCTTATCCCTGGCTCCAGCAGTTTTTTGGCGCTCAGGACAAAACCACTTGTTGGGTACTTTTTGGACTTTCAAGCAGGTCACGTGAAAAGAAGAAATGGGACATGTTTGTTTGCTGCATGTTACAACAGCATCAGCAGTATTCATTCTGCAAAAGCAGACAGAACTGAGACCAGATGCTGGCCAAGACACATTTCTTTTCTTGGTATACCACCTTCCCAGGATTTGCTGAACTTGAAAATGTTCGAGTAACATATTGTCTTTATTAATGACTGTGAAGGCTGTGCTGGATTCAGGTGTGATGCTGCTTTACTAATTGATGCCCCAACTCTACCAGCTCTGTGACGATAGAAACTAGAACCCTGTGATTGATTTCGGGTATCTTCCGGCTCTTACTCCGTGTACCGGCACAGATGACGTAGCGCATTGTTTCATTATTGTCTGTAAAATTATTCAGTAACATCTTTGTTATTGTCTGGCTTTCTTTTACGTCATCTGTGCCGGTACACTGAGTAGGAGCCTATCTTCCTCTATGAGTTTCCTCTCTTCAGCTGTGATTTGAATGTTAACATTTGAACATGCCTCCAACAGATTGTGATACTCCAATTCTAAGTACTTCTTGTCAAATAAATCGGGAATGGTTGGTATGTTTCTGCTCTTTGAAACAAAAGTTTCAGAAAAAGGTTGAATCAAGCTCAGAGACACAGGCTTTGTTTTGCAAGAATTCAGTTCAGTGTAAAATTTGCTTAGATCGGTCTCATCTGGCACAGGAATTAAAACTTTGGCCGCCTCCCCGCTCTTTGTAATTCCTTCGCTTGTTGTTAAACCGTTGATAGTTTGGTCTAGATTTTGCTTTAGTTTCTTTGCCGATCGAAAAATCGATATCTGAAACGGGTGCATAGGGAACTTCTTTGATGGCCGTTGGCATCAACCAGCTACATTACACCTGTGTACATGACAGCTTTTCGTTCACACGATTCCATGCTTGAAGGTAGAAGAGGACACTTGCAATATGCGAGCAGCACTCTCCTTGTCCTGCCATACATCCAATGCAGTGTGCGAAAAGAACAGTACCATTTTCCTCGGTTATAATCCACAATGTAACACACGGATCGTTCATTCTCTGTGAATGCCTGACTTTTCCGAGAACAATGTAGTTGTTTCCTATTTTGTGCCCTTTCACAGAGCTCACAAACCCTGAAACGAGCTGATTATACACTTGCAAACTCCGAAAAGCTTTAAATAATTCCTTGCTATAGTAACTTGTCCCAAGCACTAAAAATGATAGCAAATCAATGGATTCAACCCGTGGCAAACAGTCTGATTCATACGTTTTGTCTGGAATTGAAATGGGATCGATACCAACGCAGGAAATCTTTTCACAGTAACGTTTCTTCACATAATTGCTAAGGGGATTTAAGGCCATCTTAAAAAATATGGAACACCAACATGGCGACTCAAATTTCCCGCGAAATTTGTGACGTCATGTGAAAATGCTCTATTGAAGATTTTTTTGATATTGATAGTGATGATGACGATGGTGATGATGACCAGTGTGACCTCCCTATCCCAAGGCCACAAGCGGTTGCTAAGAGAAATCAAATGGTTACCTTTCTTGACCACTGAATTATTATTTTTGCTCAAATGATCACATTTTTGAATGGCTGAGGGCAATTTATTCTTTCTTTGTAGGTTTTTTTGTACAGTTTGTCTTTCAAATATTCTTGCATCTTTCTCTGGTTATGAGGCCGTCAGCTAAGCTATTATTGACAATATTATTACATCAATGAAATGGTTGTTACAGTATTGTGAAAAAGTAATGAGAGCGTAATTCGAGGAAATTCGCGAATTTCTTGGCTTTTCGGCGAAAAGTGGCGAAGTTTTTTCACCTCGAAAGTTCGAAGAAAATTCGACGAATTTTCCCGCTGCCCATTGTTTTAGTCGTCGCGAATTTTCGAGTGGTAATTTGTATCTACCGATAATTTGGTCAGATTTTGAGCGAAAATTCGCTCTTCTCGAATTTACCTTCGAACTTTCTACCGAAAATTCGCTCTGTTCGTTAACTTTCCTGTCGATTCCTATTACATGGAGTAAGATGAATTACATGTAAGCCGGTGCAAAACAAGAACGTGCGCGATAAAAACCTTAATATTATCGTGTCATTACATATTACTCCGCAGTTCAAATGTGTGGTCTTTCATATATTCATTTGCAGCATTATCGTGAGTAATAGTAATATCTCAAAGCCTTTTCTCACAAGCTTACCTTGCTCATGTCCAGAGAAAGCTGATATCATTTTGTTTGTTACAGTCTTAAACTGACAAGCTCAAATGGTCCGTTTGCCAACTTGTTTTCATTGAACAAGAAATGCTACTCACGGTGCAGTTACAATGACCCCAGGCCCTGCGCGACCTTGCGGTTGTTTATACGTTACCATAGTGAAATTCAAAGTCATGTTAGCTTTGGTCAGTTCAGCTTTCAAGCTATCACAGTTAGCCATGCCTAAAGTGTCAACGTACACGAGAACTCGAGTTGAGCTTCTTCAAAAGGAAGGCCTCCACCCAGCTGGGATATTTAAGGTCTTAAAACATGAAGGTTTAAGTGTTAGCTTTCCAAGTGTGGCGCGCATCGTAAAGAAGCTACAGACCACCGGCAGTGTGGCCAATTTACCTCGTTCAGGAAGACCGTCAAAGTTGTCTACAGAAGCAAAAGCTTTTATAGACCAGCAAATACGCAAGGACGACGAAATGACGAGTGGCCAGATACAAAACAAGCTGGAAAAGCATGGCATTACCGTGAGCTCATCCACGGTGCGACGATCTCCTGCCTTGCCAGCTCATTGACGTGGCACAGCTTAAGGTAGCGAGTTCGCGTCATTGAAAACGATCAAAGGATTGAAATTCTCTACGTTCTTCGCCGTGAAAGACGGATTAGCCCATTAACAACAGCAAATTTTATAGAGGAGTAAGGCGTCAACATGACCGCGATTGTTAACAAGAGAACGGTACATTGATGGCTCAATACTGGTCAGCACACTGCACTGCGATATTTCGTATAGTGCAAGCGGAATTATCACTCGGGTAAGGAATTTTCGTTCTGGTCTTGAAAATGCGGCGAAATTTCGTCCTTTGTTTTAAAGAAATAACGCTCAAGACATTGCGAAAAGACGCGCGAATTTTCGAGCGAATTTTCTTCGAAAGTTCGCGGAGACAAAGGACGAAATTCGCGCATTTCGCTCTCATTACTTTTGCACAATACTGTACATAAAAAGTCTGTCTGTTAAACTCCATGAAATGGATTGTTCAATTTTGAGGACCAAAGCCAAGAAAGAGTGCAGAGAGAAACCATGGTCAACCTGCGAAAAAACTATTTTAATTTCTTAAATGAAATCATATGTCTGATACCAAACTTTACAGTTGTTTTTTCAGTTGTTTTCCTTAAAAAGTAAGAAACCCTACTGAGATATACCACACTATTTGAAACTTGAAATGCACCAGTGTTACTCAAATTTTCAATAAAATAAGAGCTCCTTGATTACTATTATATTAACCATCGCATTTCAGTATCTTTCTTGACCACTAAAAATTATTCTTAGTATGGTACTTTTTTGCCCAGTTCTCTACTCTACAGGACAAAGACATTTCTTTTGAATTGTTAGTCCGTTGCTCACTTTTCATAATCGATCATAACACTAATACTAAATTTAATTGGAGCAGACAGTTGGGGTTGGAATGAAAAGATAATATATCTATAGAGTTAAATTTATTGTTATAGTTAGAAGTGAAAAAAGACCAATTTGAAGTTATTGGACAATTTTGCTAGGTGACCTTTTTACATTAAAAATCCGTTAAAAATGGGCAATAATACCATTTTTTAGATGTTCGAAAATCCTAGGAGAGGCAAACAAGCAAGAAATTTTTTTAACAAATGCTCCAAGAATTCTAGATCTGAATCGTCTTCCGAACAGATATTTTCTGAAAATTAACGTTGGGTGCCCCTGCTTTATAACCAGCAAATTATCGCTTTTTACATCAGATAAACTTAAGTTTACTCTCAGAGCAAATATGTAGTTAAGCTCGCCTAGCTCAATAAAAATAAGAATTTTACTCTACGCAGCTTGTGAATCCGCATGGATGGTTGCTTTTTTGATTGACATAATTGACAGTTCATTGCAATAAAAGTTGCCACTGGCTACAAAGATTAAAAACATGACAAAATGTCAAGGAAACAAGCCATCACGCTCATTTTTTCATCATGCATCTTTTGTGCAAGTACAATTTTTGCTTGTTCTTCTCTGCGCTTTTCTTCTCTATACTCCATTAGAAAGTCGATCATTTCCAACACGGACGACTTCGAGCGACGTCTTTTCTTTCTTGGTGGCTCCTTGCAGCTTTTCAGAGGTGATTCCTCCTCATCTGTTGATGTGTCATGGCCTGGCAAAGACGAAACCGTTGCTGCTGGAACTATTCTCGGATCAGTTCCGAAAAACTCTCCCAATTCGTCTTCAAATTCGCACTCTTTCCTGTTGTTCCCCATTTTGTTGTTGTGGTCCCTGACCTTTTTATATTTTTCTTCAAGTTTTTTCCACTTATTTGAGCACTGCTCTCAGGTAACCTTCACCAAAGAAGTTGCATTGAACTTGTCGGCAAATCTTTGCCAAGCAACATTTTTTCTAACTTTGCCTTTTGAAAAAAGGCCGTCATTGTCGCGTCATAGGGTTATTAGCAACTTAACGCTGTTTGTTGTCCAAGAAAGTAATTTTGTTTCTTCTCCATCGAGTTCTGCAATAATGAAATTATATCCTGTTTTATCTACCACTGCACAAGGCAAATGAAAACAATAAAAATATCAATCAAGAGAGAGTTATAAAATAAAAAGCTTGCAAATACCTACCACAAATCAGTGAAGTAGCTGCTGCCATTTTTTAAAAGCCGAAGCGAGTAAAAATTGTCAGCCCCTTTGTCTGCAACTCTCAAAGTGTAACACTCAAAATTCCCATGCTTTTGCCGCGTTCTGCGCTGGAGAGAGAGAACTGGCTGGCCTTACTTCAAAAGCAGGGCCAGTTTGGCCAGTACCAGTTCTCACAGTTCTCAGGACTGACGCGTTCCATTTACGGACGGTCCAAAACGACCGGTCAGTTCTGACAAATGGTAAGCGCCCTAACTTTCCTTCTAGAGCCAGGCTCAACTTTTGGTGGATTTTCAAAGAATTTGAACCAGCTTTTTCCAGCACTGCGGTGTTGGTGACCCTGCCCTGCCACTTGATGTTGAGAATTCGTCGCAGACAGCGAATGTGGAAGCTTTCCAGGCGGTTCTCTTGTCTGGCGTATGTTGTCCAAGATTCCCTGCCATACAACAAGCATAAGGTCTAACATGGACAGCGGGCTAAGGAGACACCAGAGAACAGCACTCACCTGAAGGCCGTAGTTTTGAATAACGATCCAGGATGACAAAAGACGATAAAAGACAAAAACCCAACACAATCCACTGTGGGCAAATCAGCTTGAACCAACTCAAAGGCTTTCTTCAAGCTCTGTAAAAGGGTACAAGTACGGTGGGCCACAAGTGCACTCCGAATTCCAAACCACACTCCCAATTCTAAACCTCACTCCGAATTCTTAAACCTCACTCTGAATTCCAAGAGCCCACTCTGAATTCTAAAAGCTCACTCCGAATTCGTAAACTTAACTCCGAATTATAAAAACTCACTTCGAATTCGAAAACTTCACTCCGAATTCTAAAAACTCACTCCGAGTTTGTAAACTTCGGTAATGCCCCATGTAAGATCCACCAAGTGTCCCGAACTTCTAATTTAACTATCGTTAAGAATCAGTCAATTCCAGCAGTGCCCATTCCCCATCCCCCCGGGCAACTGCAAGGCATTTGCTCACGTTGTCAGTCCTGGGGGTGGGGCATTCGCAATTTTCTCGCGGCCCGGGGGCTGGGCATTTGCGTACCCCAGGGCGACCCTGGGCATTTGCGTACCCCGGGGCGACCCCGGGCATTTGACACACATGTTTTTGAAAGTGGCATGGATGAATTCAGTGGAAAAGACGAGGCGTTTGTCGAGCAATGGCTTGTCCGTCAGGGACTAGAAAGACTGGTCGATGTTTTTAAAGGTATCTTTTCTCAATTTTGGACGTTTCTTCATTATTTGTAAGCATATAAATATAAGCGACAAGGTGAACTATATTTTGTTTTAATATCACAAAACAATCACTGACGTGAACACGACTATTTCGCATTTCGCATTCAAAACTAGCCTAGCATTTTTTAAACTCATGAAAGTGGAGTTAAAATACTTAAGGTTTGCAAATTCAAATGATGCGATATTCAAGACAGATCTTGCGAGCTTTATAAAATGCAATGCATCATCATTTAAAATGTGTTGATTCTTCACAGAAAAAGTAGCCTGCGAATACAGGCGCCTATCATCGCTCGCGGCTAGGGTCACGTCCACCGCAATCCAAGCACAGTTTTAGAAATAGGTTTTAGAGCAGTACGAATTCAATGATTGAATTCGCACTGCTGTTTAATAGGAATATGCGCGTTTTCAATATTACAAGGTGACAACGCAAGACAATTGAAGCCATTTAAATTTCAGTGAAACGTGATGACTGAGCTACAAATCTATGTATATTTGAAAATCTCATATCATACGTTTGTGGTTGTTTGTCTTTCTTTAGAATTGTTTTCATCTTTCGTATATTGCTAATACATATGAAATAATATAATTTTCATGATCTGTTACCGGGTTTCTGATGCCATCGTGGTACAAACACAGCGAACATTTTTTCTAATCGATGATAAATTTAAGCAATAGATCACACTTTCTATGGGTTTACCGGTGTGATAACCCACGCGGGATGTTGGGAGAACACGAGAAGAGCTTGTAAATCACGAGCCTTTGGCTCGTGATTTACAAGCTTTTCGAGTGTTCTCCCAACATCCCAAGTCTCTCTAAAGTCATCATAAGCCAATCGTGACTCACGATTTAATAGCGCTGAACTTTCTCAAAACTCAGTTCAGTCAAACAACAAACAGCAGCACTTCAAAACACGAGTTTTTGCACTCATTTCATGATAACTTATGAAAGCTGTTTTACAGAAAAGTCAACACATATTCATGCGAACGTACAATGAAAGAATACGTTTGTGGTTTGTTTACTACAGAAGTAGAAATTAATTGTACCTCGCAGCTATATTTTGTTGAGTCGATCCGTAAGAATTTCGTGCCTACAGACGGAACTGGCAGCTATTGTAATGGAGGACTTCATTCACTTTTTACAAGCCGCAGCAGTTTAAGATCTGTTTTCTGGACTTTATTGTGATCAAGAAATGCTGCGGTAACGACGTGGCTGCATTTGCGAAGTTGTCACATGTAACTTTATATGCTCGTACGGCAACCGATGGAAATAATGTCGAAGAAAGGTTTCTTTGCCGTAGCCACATATTGGCATTAATATTTGTCGATTTGTGAAGTCAAGTGGTTTGAGGTAGGTTATGGAATCAATATCACGGAATAATTTGTGCAAATGTTGAAAAAAACCAGCCCGAAACTCTGACATCTTTCATCATCGTTGGCAGCTTGTTTACAACCTACAGCGGCCGATTTTGAACAATATCTTGTTCAGAGATCTCTTTTTGGAACAATTTCTTTCATTAAGGAGTTTAATTTTGACATAAAATAAATCAAGAATGCTAAAACTATCCGTTTTGTTGCTGGTTGGCACTTGGTTAAGTTTTCCTAGAGGCTTTCGTCACCAGAAATTCACACAGTTGTTGTCTTTCTCTGCGATTTGGCATCGTCGTGAAATGTAAACTGCTTTCCAGCTTTGTACTTTATAACTTCTAAAGCTGTGGCAGTCGCGAATTGTGACCCTCAGTAATAAAATGTGGAAACCAACGCTTTTAAGATTAAGAAGGGCTGGGTGAGTAACTTGTTCTGTTTTTTTTAGCCTTTTTTAAATCGTTGTTTGCAGATCAATAGCGGGTTTTGTTTATGGCTCGTGGTAATAATAATATAATAAACCATAGGTATAATAAACCATAGGTTCTTGACCAATCGGATCACACGTACTATCTCAGTTATTTTATAAATTAAAAGATTGTATAATAGATTACCAAATATACCACCGAAAAAGCTCTTTTGATGAATGTAACCCTGTTAGGAATTGAGCGAGGAATCGCATTTTTAGTTTTCCTATTTTAATAATATTAAGTACAGCGTTCCTATACTCAGAGTGGAAAAACTTTGCACCACAAAGGGTGTGGAAAACTGAAAGCAATTGTGGCCTTCCCAGCTCGGCTGTATTCCTCAAATTTGATTAGAATTAAAGTCTTTCATCTGTTTATCTTTATAAACTGTTCGATTCAGGAATATTTGGAATTTTAATTTTTTGTGAATGAGTCTATTTGACATTAGTGGCATTGTTCGCTGAGCTGGCTGGCGGGTAGTCTATATTGAAACTAACATACTTTTATTCTAGAGAATGAAATTGATGGAGATGCATTCCGCCTTCTGGACAGGGATTCCTTGAAAGCTATGATCCCAAAACAGGGTTTGTTGCTCAAGTTTGATCAAAAGTTTAAGCAAATTGCTAACAACCTGGAGACTGCATCTCCTAAAGTGGTTTTAACTACTGGCAGCACAACGCCTGTTGTTGTAACTGATGATGTTCAATCCTATCCATCCCCATCCCCTGTATGTGACGAACCGTCTCAAAAACCACTTAAAGAAGAGATTATCAAAGAGCAATCAAAAACTCATGGCAGATTCAGGGAGATACGAAGTTGACAGCGTGGCAGCAAGCTGTAAACGCTGCAGCCCTCAAAATAGCCTTGAAGTCGCCAAATAAAATGTACGACAGAGCATCCTTAAAAGCAAGCGCTGAAGCAGATGCAAGGAAAACCTTTGTCTACTGTAAGAAAACCGGTTCCCAAGTCTGTACCCCAGTCTGTACCCAAAAGGAAAAAGCAGTCAACCGATGACAGATCCAAAGAAATCAACTTGCTTTCTGTGGAACTTCAGTCGCTAACAGCGCAAAGCGCAAATAAACAAAAGGAGGTTGCACATGCAAATGATTTAAAGGAATACGATAGATGCCCAAGTTTGCACAAAGAGTTGCGTGCTATGTTAGTTGAAAGACAACAAGTACAAAATAAGCTCTCCGATCTTCAAAAAAAGGAAGCAAAGCATTTAACTTACATGGCACGAAGAACCACTTCCTCAAGGGTCACAGCAACAGCAACATCGACAGCCACTGCAACCAAAGTGGACATAAGGTCCTTTCTACGAGTCAAGTTGGCTGCGAAGAGAGCTCGGAAGTGGTTTCAAAAAAGAGAAGGTTGGATTTTAAAGATATCAGTGGCAAGGGTATTGTGGTTGGAGTGGAGGTTGCGGATGATAAGAAGATTGGTGGAGAAATGGTTGAAGTTAATGGAGCAAAGGAAGTGCCATGTGTGGTGCTTGAAGATGAGGCAGTGTCTGATAAGACTGATGACGAGAAAAGTGAGGTGTCTGGAGTAAAGGTGGCAATGTGTGCGAATGTTGGTGATGAAGTAGTAGATAATGAGAAAACCAGTGAAGAGTGTGGAACGAAGATTGTTTCTAGCAGTGCCAGTAGCGAAGGTGTTGATAATTATTTCTTATAGATTCATGTCCCAGGAAAGCATTTGATCTGGGGAAGGAATCAGAGTTAGAAAAGTTTATATACATTCTCACAACGCAGGAAAGGAGAAAACTAACTGACACAAAGCATCAAAAGATTTTGGAACAGATACGAGAAAGTTTGTTTGAAGGACTAACCCTTTCCGAATATGTGTTGGCCAAGGAGGCAAAATGCCGTTTAAATCATAAAGATTGCCTTTCTTGTAATCCCATGATAAAAGCTGGAAATTTGATCCTGAAGAGTAAGGTGGTTCCTTTGTCTTTCGTGTGGAACAGTTCCTTTGATGGCGTACTTTAAGATTGCGAGAAGGCGCAACGGCGAGTGCTACAAATGCCTCTGGCCGCAATAACGATCGATAACAGAGTTTACCTGGTTGAAAAAGATTACTTACAAGGCGCTAACTACGAATCAGCGAAAAGGGAGATCACTTTCAGGCATTCCTCTCGAGAGATGAACTACACCTCTCGCACAGATTTCAACTCGCTACTAACCTTCGCCGCACATAGTGAACCTGAGAAAGAAATTCTGAAGCATACAATATGCAGCAGTTACAACTTGTCGAAAAGAAAGGCAAGTAAACTGTATGGAATAAGCCGTCTGAAGAAGAGGTCAGATAAAGTTAGCGCTGCATCAACTTGTATTTTGCACAAACAAGTCCTTGCAGAGGACAGAATTATCTTTAATGAGTTCATATACATTAAACAGTTTGAGCCCCTCACAGAATTCCCTCAAGTAGAGTAAGCGCTTGTTTATTATGCTCACTTGAATGGTTCCAACAATGTCATCTTGATGAGTCTTGTCTAATGGGCCACTGTATCCATGGTCTAAAACCAAATCTCGCAAGCTATCATCATAGGAATCACAGTTTCTAATTTGTTCAAAGAGTTCCTTGTCCTTAGGAGTAAAATGTGTCTCAGCATCAAGTTGGTCTAGGTTGACTTCGGATGTTAGCATCAATTCATACACTGACTCAGCCAAAAACGATGGAGGAGGACCAACCTTGTGCTAATGAAGCTGCAACAATTTCAACACAAGTTTGAAATCTTTTATTTTGAACATTGTATATGGAGTTAATAGGTGCTCCATCAGGGAACATTGATTTCCCAATGTCCAAAACAACACTTGGGACAATGCACCTGAGAGAATAGGTAGTGGGGGGTTCTAACACACTTGATTAATTTTCAGTGAAATTTGAGTAAAAAAATTAAACAAAGATTAATCAGAAAAATTAATCAGAAAAATTAATCAGAAAAAAATTACATCAGAAAATTGCATCAGAGATTAATCAGAAAATTAAACAGAGATTTTTGTTATGATTATGCAATTATTAAGTATCTACAAATTGCATAAAAAATTTATGAATTATTTTACTTCTTTTTAAATCTATATTAATTGAAAATTGCTTAAATATTAATCAGAAAATTAACCAAGGATTTATAAAGTGCGGAAAAAAAATATTTGAAATTATGATCTAAAGATTTGAAATAAATTATTAAAAAATGGAGCAAGGTATTAAAAGTCTAATGGATGTAAAACAAAATGTGAAAAATCTGAAACAAATTGCTCGCGAACAAGGTATTAAAGGATGGTATCAAATGCGTAAATCAGAACTAATTGATGTGTTGTTTGATATAGACGGTACACTAACTAAACTTTTACCTGAAAATAAAAATAATAAAACCAATAAATATAATTGTATTCATGGAAGGTATAAATATCACTGTAGGTATTGTGAGGGATCGCAAATATGTGAACACAAAAAATATAAATATGTCTGTAAGGATTGCGGTGGATCTAGATTATGCAAACACAATAAAGAGAAAAAGTTTTGTAAAGAGTGTGGAGGATATGATATATGTATTCATGAAAAACAAATATGGCATTGTAGGATGTGTATGTGCAAACATAATAAACGTAGGAATCATTGTAAAGAATGTGGACCATAAATTTATATAAAAAAATAATTTTAAATTATAATCTAAAGATTTGAAATAAATTATTAAAATGGAAAATAAATTTTTATTAAAATACGGGGTACTTTCTTTAAAGTTTTTAAATGAAAAAGGTTTTTTTATTCGTGAATTTATAGATTCAATAAATGAAGATTTGTTAAAAAAGATATCAAAATATCGCGAATTTATTGTTGAAGAAAATGGATATGATTTTTGTTGTAATATTTTTTTTATAAAAAATGATAAAATTTATAGAGGTAGAATTATTTTAGATCTTAAAAAAGGTTTGGAGTTTGATGAAAATTATTTTAAAGAAATATTATCTTATGGGGGTTTAAGAGATTTTAATGAAGATTTTTATGAAGAAGATCATGAGATAGATTTTAATTATATTATTTTTGATTCAATAGCGGTTGAAATAAGCATAGATAGTGATAAGTTAGAACATAAAAAGAAATTCTACAAAGACTTGTATGATGATCTGATGTTTGAAGCATGGAAGCCAAGCAGATATTTAGATTGGTGTGTTGATATTGATGAGTTAAAGTTTTTGGAAGAAGAAGTATGGAGAGAAGATTAAGTTATATAACGCAATCAAGTGTTACATAACAAAATTTGCATTGACGTAATCACATTCCTGAGCGACGTTAGAAACCGACCTTTTTAAAGTAAACATAAAATCTACTTTTCGATTTCAAATCCACTTTACATTTTGCTTGTTGCTATGTCGTAAAAGTATGCAATCTATTGTTCTACACGTGAACACTAATCCAAAAACAATGATAATCACGTGAAATTTACCGAAATAGGTACCACGCTAACCCTCCGCTGATAATTATAAATGTTAATATACGCACTTCACGCTCGCTTTGTGTATTGGTTTCATGTTGCGTGGTCACGTCCGACTTTCCGCGTAACGGCTCTTTGGTCGACTTTTCATTTTGCGTTGGGAGGATTTTTGGTTTTGGATTTGTCTCAACTATTGAATGAGGTAACTTTACTTTTGAAGATCCCATGTTATGACTTATTCCAACAGGTTTTGTTTCAGTGTTTAGGGAATTATTCACCCCAAATTTCATATCGCCAGTCGCTTTCATAAGTTTGTTATTATATCCAACCACACTCTCTGTATTTATGATCATATTACTAGGCATCAACCATATACCTGGTGCAACAGCTAAATCAAGCCGTAATTTCGTTTCCTGTACAGATTTTTGATAACTTTTAATCGAATTAGAAATATCATCTTCTAAAACACTACTTTCAAATAAAGATAAGAATTCTTGTTGTGTTTCAATAGCTCCACCACCATTACCATAAATCGAATTTCTAGTGTTGGCTTGTGCTCCTAATATACAGTAAACAAAAGCTTCAGCTGATCGATTCAATCTACCAAGTCCGGCTTTAGTGAGACCATGCCCACTTGTAGGAATAAACCAACCATATTTGAAATCGGTAAAGTCATCATTACGAATAAATGAGATAAGATTACCATTTTCTTTCTTACCACCGTCATCAGCAAATTTACCACCTTCACCAGGCCATTGATCTGCTTCTTTATCATAATTCCTTATAATATGTACATTTTGATATCCCCCTCCTTTCCCATGATATCCTGCACCATAATCAAGAAATATATCTCCTAATCCGCCGTTTCTGCCACCTTTCCATCTAAAATCTGAATTATTACTAACCCCAAATTCTGCACACAATCGTTGGTATGCTACTTTACTATATGGATTATTATTTATTACAAAAGGTTGCTCATCAGGTAAAGGAAGGCTTAATTCATATAATATCCGTCTTATTGTGAAATACACATGAAATTTAATGAAGCTGTTAACTACTTTGGGGTAATTTAGACTTTCAAAAGGACTTATTCCACAACCAGATGTCGCACACCAAACTGCAAAGTTAAGTTGTTGTGGCCAATAATTCATATCAGGGGCATTCAACCATTTTTTACTCTGCTTTCCAAATTTGAAAGTAACAACTTGAGATGTAAATATGTTTCTCATCTTTGCTGTGAATTTCTTCGTATTTGACACGTATATATCCAGCGAGGTTAGCATTTTTGTTATATCACTTGTAAAGTCATCAAAGTTAATAGCTGGTATTGGGTAAGATCTATTTGTTAATGTTAAACTTTTTGGGAATGAACTCAATTCATCACCGTCCAAGCCTAAATCTTTCCATAAAAGTTTTTTCAAATTAGTTGGTAAGTCATCAGTCCAGGTTTTTCCAGTAGGATCATCATTTGACATTATTGTTATACCATTAACTTTCCACTTTATATAACCACCATACGGATCAGCTACAACTATGAATTTACTTGTATCAGCATTTGGATACTTATTTATGAAATCCTTGAATGTCATTTTATTACTTTTGGAATAAGATGAATATGTTTTTAGATCGGCTTTGCCGGCCAGCTACGCTGAAATCAACTCAGTTCTTATCACCCGTAGGGTGGGTCAGCTTCGCTGACATTTCTAATACCAGCAAAACAATTACATCCTACATCAGTTTTCTCATATGAAATTTTTAATGTGCGGGAGTGGTTAACTCTTTTAATAGATCTGCACGAACTTCTCTCCTTATCTGAGACATGTTTAAGTTTTTTTCTGTATCCCTCCTAAATTTTTGTCGTATTTCTAGTTTTAGTTTTTGAAACTTTTCCAACTCTGCTAAAATTATAGAAAATTCTTGATCAGATATAACATTATCTTTCAAAGCCTTTGAAACCAAGTCGTTAATGGTGTTTAATTTTGATTTCGCTATAGAAGCAGTCTGTTCGTGTTTACTAACTTTATTTGAAAGTCTTTTTGAAGCCGCACCAAATCCAACAGATACTCCACCACAAATTCCACCGACAACACCCAACGGAACACCAATAATGGCTCCAAAACCGGTAAGAGAAGTTCCCAACCCGCTTGCAGATAGAATAACTGAAAGCACGCCACTACAAACACTGATTTTTGTAAATATTCCTCTTGCTCTATTGTATTTTTTCCTTACATCTTCATAATGTTTAATTTCTTTCTCAAGATTTTGTAATACTTCACTCGATTTTTGTAGTCTGAAATTAACCGACTGAAATGAGGAACTCGGGTCTGAATTATTAGGTAATCCAGGATAAATTCTATTGTAGTCATCCATATTATATTTTACTACTCAACATGATATCTTTAAATTGATACGAATACGCACGGTATTAGAAATTAACTTTGTTCCATTTTTATCTAGAATCCATAATGTAAAGTGGTTCACTGGATTTTTAGTTTGTGTAATTCTTAAACTTGGATACTTTTTAGAAGGAATAACAGCTAGTAGTTGAGAAGGATTTAGTTCTACATTTCCACCGCCGGGGATACGGTTGTAATATGAAGACTTTGGTTCAATAAGATCACACATTAAGTACAAAGGATTTTCAGACGTTGCATTAGTACCAGAAAAATCTAACATTTGTATATCTTTTACATTATATAATGACGGGTCAAGATAAATCGTTGTTTCTGTAGTTAACATTGTGATTGATAAAAAAGTTATTATTTCATCATTACATCGATCATTCATTATTTTGTTTTAGATCTACTTTCTCTTCTTTTTAAACTGTTCCACAAAATATAGAACCACAGCCATTATCAATAACCAAGCGTTCTTACCTAAAAACCCAATAACCTCACCCGCTGTTTTGAAAAGAAAGCTCACGATAGCTCCAACCATTCCTGGTAATATTTCACCCAGTTTTTTACCAAGAGTTTTCAATCCATTTCCAACACCTTTTCCTAATGTTGATAGACCTTTAGAAAGATTAGAAACTATAACTCCAATGATTACACCAACAGCACTAATAACTGCAAAGACAGTAAAACCATACTTTTTGAAGATAGCCTTCACACGGTCACGCAATGACATTCTATTTTGTATTCCCTCATTCTCTATCTCACGGTTTGCTATTTCTTCATCATCCTCAGCAATTTCTCTTTCTAAAGTATCTATTCGGTTACTTTCCTCGGGAGTCTTAAGCGGCTTATCCTCAAGGAATTTTTTCTCCTCCTTCTTTTTGTTTTGTAATTCTTTTATCTTATCGATCTCATGATTATTATCTTCTAAAATTTCTTCTGCTCTTGGACCTAATGCATTTTCTAATACAGTAGAAGTAAATTTTTTAGATTTAGTTTTAAAATTTTTTAATTCACCATCCAAAAGAACATATTCAGCAGCTTTTCCTCTGTTCAATTTAACAGCTGGAACTTTTATTCCTTTTCCTATATCTTTGAGAAATGTTATAAATCTATTAAATTTTGCTCTAGGATAGTATCTTTTTATTTCTTTTTCAGCATCATTCAAATTATCTTCATAATCATCTAACAACCCCTTTTTTTCTTCAACACCGCCAAATGAAGTTTCTTCCTCCTCATCATCAGGGTAAGGTGGAATGGAAGTGGATGTTTTTTGAGATAAATAAATTGTATCATTGTTGTTACTACCATCATCATCATCTTTTGATTCATTTAGTCCGGTTGGATCCAAATCTTCTGGTAAATATCCTCCTTCTGCCATGATTTTTTACTCAACAGTAAGAAATCTTTAAACTAACTGAACGCAGTGAAGCAAAAGTAAAAAGCATGCAAGAAAGTGTTACATAACAAAAAAAATGAAAATTATTATTTAAAAAACAAAAAAAATAATAAACTAAAATGGAAGAATATATAGCAAAAAGACTTTTATGGAGATCAATACTTAAGGATTTTGATGAAGAAGAAGGGGTAAAAAGAAAAAAATTTGGTTTGTTATATGATATAGCTGTTGAAACTGAAGATAATAAAGAAAGACAAGAAAAACTAGAATTTTTATTTAATTTAGTTAAGACTATTGATGAATTTGGAGAAAAAGAAAAAATTGTAACATTAATTATGTTAGCCGAGGAAATTAATAAAATATGTATACTTTAATTATAAAAAGTTGGATAGGACTCAAGAGTCGTTAAACCAAAGTTTTATAATTTTAATTATTTCTAATAAATGCTATTAGATCACCTATAAAAATTTACTGGCCATATAACCTAAAGCCAACATACCACTACCAACATATACCATTTCACCCATCTTTTGATTGTCACTAGGTCTATAATAATCCGCAAAGCGGGGCTCTTTCAGAGTTTCAGAGAATTTTGGTTCATGCATTTCAGCGAAGCTGGTCCCGATCTTCGATCGGCTTTGCTCATATAATTCCAAAGCCTCATTCGTACTTGAAATATTTTGAGATGCAATATGTTTTTCATCCATTCGTTCATTTTTCCAATCAATTAATTTTTGTCTTTTTTCTTGATATTCTACATAATCTTTTTGATATTTTTCTATTGCTTTATCATGTCGGATTTTTTCTTCATCCGTATTATTACCCGATAAATATTTTGCAAGATATGATCCTCCAACGAAAGCAGTTGCATTTAATATAGCCCCTCCAAACATCATTGCTATTGTTGCCATTTGTTACAAAATGATTAAAGTCTTTAAGTTAACGTTGGTAAAATCTTTTGATCTTCAAGATAATTTTTGAGATACATACTTCCGGATAAAACAGCTACCCATTTTGCATAATTTGTAATACTTGAGGATGGGTCATTTATAAATGATTCTCTCATTGCTTTTTTAGCAACATATCCAACTCCAGCGGCTAATCCGATAATCACCGCCGAATCAGTAACAGTTTTCACAAGTTTATTTTCGTTTGACATAATTTATAAGATACTTTGGCTAACCTTTAGACCCCTTTAGGGTCGCGAATTGGGCGGAGCCCTGCCCCCGACAAAGTCGGAGCAAATATTATAACATTCCTATTTTCGGTAGAGAAGGTGGGATATTTTGAGATATTTGAGCTTCTTCAGTTTGTCTCCTCACTTCAATTTGTTGTGTTCCTCTCTGTGAATGGTATCTCATATACACGTCAATTGCTGTAAAACCAATTCCTATAACAGATAAAACAGTAGTAAAAGACAATTCTGGAATCCATGCTTTTTGTTTACTTTCTGGTTCCTCTCTTTCTTCAGTTTGGTTGACCATCTCAGCTTCTCGTTCCATTTCTCTTTTTAATGCTTCTCTAGCTTTTTTATTACGTTCTGCTAATGCCTTACCAGCTGCAACTTTTTTAGGATCTTTCGCCCGGTCGGTTCCACTCTTTTTTAAGGTATTATCTTTAGGTGGTTCTCTAGTAATTTGTTCAACAACTTCTTCTGACATTTTTTACATATCATTTGTAAATCTTTAAATTAGTGAACGGTATCATACCCGCTATCATCTTGCTCAGTAGTACTTGCAACTTCTTTTAATTCATGTTCATATGTGTTTACAATCTTGTTAACATTATCTGTATTTTGTTGAATTTTGCTGAATTTTATGTGTTTGCAAACCTGAAATATCCCACTAGCAAGTGCTACCAATCTACCACCTTTCAATGCTAAAAGTCCTGCAAAGTTTGTAAGTTCGCGATTAACCAACTCATCATTTTTCAAATCCTTACAAAGTGCTTCCTTATCATCCACAGGAACTAAATAAGAAATTATAGCAGCAACCAATTGTAAAGATGAATCTACCATTCCATCACTAACTTTTTTACCTAATGCTGTTTGGTATCGATTAAAATATTTTTCAATATCTTTTTCTGATAATTTTTTTATATCGCCTAAACTTAAATTAACACCTAAATATTCTTTTGTTGTACCTAGAGATGCTAGAATTGCAAGTGATTCTTCTTTTATTTCAACTTCATCACTATTCCTCCCTGCGGCTGGTCGCTCAGCCGGTTGGTTATTATCTTTTATGTAATCTTCAACTTCTGTCATCTTTTATGGTGATACATTTACTATTTTTAAATCGCTATTCCCCGTTCGGAATCTCCAAATAGCAGTTAAATGGGTGTCGTAAAGATAAACAAAGTCTAGAATATTTTTCAGTTTTTAATAATTGCACAAATTTTTTACATAATTCATAATCCAAATCAGCACCATAATCTTCGAAAAACATCTTCATACCTTTTTGCGATGGATTATGGAACGAAACAACACAGGCTACATTTTCACGGAATGGTTTTGCTATGGATGTTAATTGCTGAGTGAGAACCCAAACTGATAATCCATGATGTCTTCCGGAGAATGCCAAATCTATAAACTTGTTTGATCGCTTCTTCAAATCATTAGATACAGCACAATCATCTAAAATTATTAGTGTATTTGTTCCAGAAAATAAAGTTTGACAATCAGTTAACAATTCATTAATCTCATCAATGTTACTAGAATCTGGCGATAATACAAAGAAACGTTTATCTCCTCGAGCAAAATTATGATAAGTTTTATTTTTAGAATAAGTTGGACATATTAGAACAATGTAATCAAAAATTTTTAGGAATGGTCCTCTTAGCTGATTAATGAGGTACTTTGTCTTTCCACAATTTGTTGGTCCGGTTATAATACAATGGAATGGTATTTTTTCTCGTAATTCTTCCATGATTTTTGTATCATAACATAAGGTTTTTAAGCCGCTTCGCGGGCCCAGAGGGTTTCAGTACTTAATGGATCGTAAACCTGAATTCATTATTTCCATCATTGCGTCAGCTACAACAAACATATGACAGGTTATAGTACCAGACCCACTTTGTTTTCTTTTAATTTCTAGTTTTACTCCATCTTGTGTATTGTTTAATGCTAGTCCACCGCCATGAATACCATTATCAGGGTGAGTTCTCATATCAACCCAAAGAGCAAACTTATCAGCATAAAAATCCTTTTCCTTTACCGACCATCGAGCAAAGCTCTCCCCGGCGAAGCTGGAACGGTATGGCCCAACCTCTCTCCCGAAACGTTTCTTTACCGACTCCCATAGATCTGATGGTATCATCCCCTTAGAGTATAATCGATTTGGTACACCATCAACATCTATATTAATCGAGGTTATACCTGGATTGTAAAAAAATTCAGAGTTACGTGCTCCTGCTGCGGTTGGTAATGTAAACAAACATAATATCCCTGTCATTGATCTTCTAGGTAAATTAATATGCTGATTTATAACACCATCACCGCCTATGGAAAAGGTAAAAGTTTTGTGTAGAGTGACATTTTCATAAAAGAATCCTTTACCAACCTGATAAGCTGCTTGTGCCTCGCGAGCCAAGTATTCGCTTGAAATGGAAGAATATTCTAACTCAAGGTTTTTGATTGAATAAGATGGAGTCTTAGTAGTGTCAGAATAAACAACAATATCATTAACTGGAGCAAGTGTAATCTCAAAGATTAGATGATTATCTAGTGCTTTTGGATAGAAAACTCCATGATCGTTTAGAATAGGGTGGTTTAGTGGTATACGATACTTAGTGTTATGTACTTTTGAAAGATCAACTTCCTTTGTATCTTGTGTTTTCCCATCGCCTGCTTTTGTCCTGAGCTTCCTCATGTTTACAGAAGAAATACCTTGTTTTAATCTATCTTCACGTTCTTCATCTGTTAAGAATAAGTCGTGATATGTTTGAAAAAGATCATATCTTTGAGTATCCTGTAATGTTTCACCTCCAAAAAGAACCCTTAATCTAGATACAAGATTACTACCTACATTATTTACAAGTGTATTATTAGCATGCCCATCTACATCTAAATCAAATAATAGAGATACACTTCCTGGTACAATCACTAAATTCTCAGAAAGTTTTGGAATATTTATATATAATGTTTCTCCAGAGCTAGCAGATGATGGATTGAGAGTAATTCGGTTCATTGTTGATTCCGCTTTCAAACCAAATGGCTCTCTTGGAATTCTATTTGGATTAATTTTTTCAGACGTCATATTTGATTTATAAGATACTTTGGCTAATCTTTAAATGAGTTCTACTTTATCAAAAATATCGGCGGATCGAGCGACCGGCGAAGCCGGGGCCCCTCTGAGGCCAAAGCTCTCCCGGGCGAAGCCCGAGCCGGGCCCAACTTTAAGTCGGATATATTATTCAACTGAGGGATATTGGAAAGGATATTCTGCGATTAATAAATTAGCTGAAAAAGCAAAAGTAAGTGAAGATGTAGCAAAACAATGGTTACAAAAACAAGCAATATGGCAAATATATCTACCGGCACCAAAATATATTCCAAGACCACATTGGACTGTAGATAAACCTAATCAGATTCATCAAGCAGATTTATTATTTTTACCACATGATAGAGTTGGAAGAAAAACATATAAATACGCATTAGTTGTGGTTGATGTTGCCTCGAGATATAAAGATGCTGAACCATTAACTTCAAAAGAAAGTAGGGAAATTTCAAATGCTTTTACAAAAATATATTCTAGAAAAATGAAATATCCCAAAACATTAATTGTTGATCCTGGAAGAGAATTTATGGGTGAGGTTACAAAACTTATGAATTATCATAATGTAAAAATCCAGAGAAGTGAAGCTGGAAATCATAGAGCTCAAGCATTTGTTGAAAGTGCAAACAGAACATTAAGCGAACGATTATTTAGTCATCAATATGCACAAGAAATGGTTATTGATGAAAGGTCTAGAGTATGGGTTAAAAGATTACCTGATATTTTGAAAACTTTGAATAATACACCAACTAGAATAACCGGTAAAGAACCTGATAAAGCTATAAAAATGAAAGAAGTTGATATTGAACCTAAAAAATACCGACGGGAGGTGGGTCTTGATGAGGTTAGACTACCATCTTATGTTAAAGTTAGATATTTATTATTTCCCGGTGAACTTGAGGGTGGTGATCGAAGAAGAGCTACGGATCCCATTTGGAGTATTAAGATTTATGATATTTCAAAGAATGTGGTTTCATCAAATCAACCGGTTTTATATTATTTAATAGATGGACCAAAACGAGGTTTTGTAAGAGAAGAAATTCAAGTTGTACCATTTGATACTGAACTTCCACCTGATTCTGTTTTGAGACTATAATGTCCATAGGCTAAAGTACTTATTTTATCTTTACAAATTATTCTCTTATCATCATTAGCAGATAGAGCAATTTTATTAATTGTTTCAGTATAAACATCATGTAACTGACTTCTAATTACATTCATCTTTCTATATTGTTTTTCCCCTGTGGATAGACATTCCTTATAATTATTAAATTTTATTTTCTTTTTTATAACTTCTTTCTTCATTCCCTTACATTTCTTTACTTCATCATCATTTTCAGTCAGATAAGCGTATAACTTCGCTCTCAATCCCACAAACTCCTTAATTATCATTCCACCAGCTTCATCTTTAAACATTCCGATTAATTTCTTATTCATACCCGTCTCTATACCTGATGGATGGTTTTTAGGATAATTACTTGTGTCAAACATTTTTCTAACATCTGGACTTATATCCTTGTAAAAATCTTCTGTTTCTATAACATATACAAGACTATCTGTATCTGTAAACAACAGCTTAGCCTTTTCTCCATATTTATTTTTGATATAATTATAATGAAATTCATACATTATTGCTTTACTTAAATCTAGAATACACATACCTAAGTAAATAGGTTTATTGAATGTTAATCTTGTTTTATTCATATGGATAGCTGCCAGATCTTCACTAAATATAGTAAAATGATTAAAGTTGGGTTTTATTGTTAATTTTTCTGCATCTTCTTTATTTGTAACTAGATGAATGTCTACCCTTTTTCTAATATTTTCCATGGTTTTACCAAATACAGAATTGTTCATTAACTTAAAGAAATCTTTTTCAAAATCATTCTTTGCTTGAGATCTTAGTTTAGTATTCAAATCAATGTAGGGTTTTAGCCATGCAGACTCATTGAATTTAATACCTCTGTGAATTTTTGTAACTTTTAATCCCAGACTTTCATAAAGTTTTAGGGTTTCTCGATGAACTACATACTTTGTTTTATTTTTTAGGTTTGGGATTAATTTTTCTACATTATTAACAACAAGTCTCTCTGGTGCTAGAGGATAATCATTATGTAAATCGTGAAGATGTTTAGGATATTCTATTTCAACCTCGATTACGCATGGTATATCTCTCCAATTTTCAAAATCTTCTTTTTCAAACCACTTAAAACCATGAGTAGGTAATGGTTTACTCATTGCTTCACCATATAGATTGTTTCTATCTAGATATATGATATACTCATTAGGTTTGTTTGGATCATATTCCTTCATATATGGATTGTTTGCTTTAGCATATCTAGTTGAAATCTGAGATACACCTCCTCTTACACCTTGTTCAAACATAAGTAACATGTTAATGTCAGTTAGTAACTCCAATTTTACTTTCGTTAACTTTAACATAGCATCCCAAGATAAACTAGGTGAGGTGTAGTACCAAGCAGGATCCAATCCATAGTTTTTAATACAAACATCTCTAAAATTTTCAAATACATCCGCTAACAATAATACATCTAACTTGAGATATAGATCATGATACTCCCTAAATGTTTTCATATTAAAAGTTTTCCACACATTTTTAGCATGTTGGTAATCTTCTTCATTTATATCTTCATCATTTAGTTTTGAGAAAAATGCATCCTTTGGTGGAAGTTGGGTTTCATTTAGTTTATCAAAGCTGTCAATATAATCATATGGATATACACCCTTTCTTAACGCTAGCTTTAATTCTTCACCTTCAAAATACTTTTTAACTTCATTTAGGTATTTATCTGATGGAGAAAGACATTTACTTTCAGCTAAATTACAATTCTTACATCGACCACATTTACCAATACCTTCATACTTAATGATCTTTCCATCTTCAATGTATCTCTTTATACAATCTCCTGGCTTACATGCATCACACTTTCCACATTTAGTGAGATTATCAACTAAACCATCAAGACTGGTTGACATAAATTTGAATGAATCGATAAATCTCATTTCTCTCTTAACTATCTTTTGCTCACCACTTTTATCTATATATTCATCAACTACAATCTCTTTTGAGAAAGAAATATACTTTTCCTCATTTTTTGCTATGGGAGTTATTTCACCTTCTGTTTTTCCAAGATTCTTAATAAATAAATGTGAATCATATCCGGATAGATTATGAAATACTATAGGTATGAACTTTGGAATCTTGAAATTCAAGTTACAATCTTCATGAGCTGCTCCTCTATACTTTCCTGTAAGGTGACAGTGATCTAATACCTTATCTTCTCCTAATTTACACTCACATATATGACAGTTCTTGGCATTTTCATAGTCTTTTTTATCTATTTCTGACATATTACTCCTTTTATAGTAATATAACTTTTTGTTTCTTGGTTTTATTATTTCATTATAAATTCTTCTAATATCTCTCTCTAAATATTCTACAAATATTTGTGCTACATCATCATCTGGAGATTTTGCAGTATATCTTACAAGTTTTTCAAAGTTTGGTGGTAATATATTCTCATCAAAACACTTGATATAATAACTGAATCCAGATGGTTTATGTTTCTGATACTTTTTTGTGAAGCTTTTACTATTATCTAGACAACTTATATCTATATCAATTTTCTCTGGATAGCACTCAAAGTCGGCATATACTAAAAATGGCACTCGCATTTTTCTTTTATAATTAACGAATTTAATAAATGTAGGATTTCCATTTTTATCTTTTGGCATATCAATCCTAACTGCTTTGTTTTTGTTGCAGTATTCGATATGTTTTTCTAATGAATCTATTTCTCGAAATGAGTTAAAACATCTGATACAAAAGTGTCTTTTACATTTATGTTTACTAACTTGAGCTGATAAAAGTCTACTTAAACTCTTTACCCAACAGTAGTGATTATTTTCATCATTTGATATCATAATTAAATTGATCACATTATCTCCTAATTGATTATCACTTATTCTTAAAGGAAATACATTATCATTTTCATATCCTAAGACATTAATATAGTAGGGGTTTTGCCTTTCAAACTTATCAATATCTTTTAATGAAACTGGGAACTCTATTCCAGTCCAGTTAAAGTTCTTTGAGTTTTCTCTTAATTCATTATTTACTCTTTGTGGGTTTTTATCTCTTGGAAATACAGCTTCAGTTACTGCCCACTTAAAACATTCATTATCATTAAAATTCTGGTGGTTAATAATTGCCTTTTTAGCTGCTAAATTTGATGGTGTTATAATATATGAACTTCCCTTAAGCGGTTTGTATGGTGTTATTCCAATATCAAAGCATATTATATTGCTAAATTTCCATTTATAACCATTATTTAAATATTTTTCATACTCCTTTAGTATGCGATTAGCCATAGTATCATACAAGTTAGATATATCATCTGAATCAGTAATTATTTCTGTAAGTGAATGAAAGAATTTTCGTGTCTCTTCTTCAATACGATTTGTATCTGGAGACTCTTTTATTAACTTAGTTGTTAATATAAATTTTACCTTTATTGGTTTCTTTTTCTGATTAATTAAATCCACAACTTTTTCTTTTATTTTATTTAGATATCTTAAAGGATCATACCCTTTCCTTCCATTTATCCTATATACTTTCAAATATCTATTCAATGCTGTCTCTCGTTCTATTATATTAAATTCTTCTTCAGTCAATTCATCTCTCACACTATCAGATATATTTACCTCTTTTCTAGGTTTGGGTTGTGGTTGTTTGTTATTAGTAAGTTTTATTATATTTTCATTGGTTAAATCTGCAAGCTTTTTAGAAAATTCATCTTTATCCATCACCTTAAATGAATAATTTCCCCAATTAAAAGTTTTGTTTGATGGCTTTTGTGGTTTTATAAAATTAGGTGCGAGTTTTCTTTTTGGAATATTTTTTCTAGGGGTGGGTTTTGTTTTTGGTTTTGCACCCTCCTTTTCATAATTTCTTTCACCATTCATAAAATTTTTTGTTAGTTGTGTTTTTGGAATATTTTTTCTACGAGCTGGAAGTTCAGTTTCAAGTTTTGGTTGTTTCATATTTCTTTCTTGACTTTTTTCACGATGATACTTTTTTTGACTATTACGCAACGCCTCCATAAGTTCTGAGTTTGGTATGGTTTTAGGAAGATTATGTAACATTTCCACAAGTTCTGGAATATTATTCAACGCATTGATAAGTTCTGCTTTTCTCTTTCCAGACAGCCCTTTAATTTTAAACATTTTAACAAGTTCATACAGCTGTTTAACATTCAGTTTTTGTAATCGTTCCATTTTTTAATAATTTATTTCAAATCTTTAGATCATAATTTCAAATATTTTTTTTCCGCACTTTATAAATCCTTGGTTAATTTTCTTATTAATATTTAAGCAATTTTCAATTAATATAGATTTAAAAAGAAGTAAAATAATTCATAAATTTTTTATGCAATTTGTAGATACTTAATAATTGCATAATCATAACAAAAATCTCTGTTTAATTTTCTGATTAATCTCTGATGCAATTTTCTGATGTAATTTTTTTCTGATTAATTTTTCTGATTAATCTCTGATGCAATTTTCTGATGTAATTTTTTTCTGATTAATTTTTCTGATTAATCTTTGTTTAATTTTTTTACTCAAATTTCACTGAAAATTAATCAAGTGTGTTAGAACCCCCCACTACCTATTCTCTACCTGTATCAACACCATTTTCCCACAATACTTGATTCGTAGGATATTCTCTGCACAAGACTTGCTTGCTTGCCATTGCCAAAGGGAAATTATTCTTGGAAGTGGTGCTCCTCGAAGAGTAATGATGAAGTCACGATCTTGCTTAACATTCTTTTGCATTGCACAAACTACACTTGCAGTATCCTCATGGGCTGAGGTGGTTTTCTGTAGACTGTGAAAATCAATTGTAGGAGCAGTTAGCTCTTCAATACTTTCTTCATCAAGCTTCTTTTGTAATTCTATAGCCATAGCTTCATCTGATTCATATGAAGTGGTGACCTCTTCGAATTCCTCAGTTGGTTCTGTTTTTTTTTTTCTTTTGGGTACCGGGCTTTCATGAACAGGAACTTTTTCTTCCTTTTTAGCCTCTTCATCATCGTCATCTGTGTCAGGTAAGAAGTCGCTCATACGGCACAAATAGAGGACAATCTTGGCATAATCTTTTGCTAGGTCCTCTTTATCCCGTTTTAAAGAAAGAAACTCCTTGGGGCATGACCCTGGAATGAACTTTCTAGAAGTAGTACATAGTCTTCATTGGTGTCGACAATAGTAGTTATAGACGGCGACTGAGATCAGAGAGCGGGGCTTGGGCCTAGTAGGGAGAACAAGGACATATGCATATAATGAACCAGTTTGGAGTTGGTCGCCATATTGAATGACTTTACGACCACCATATTGAATGGATTACATTATGGTTGCCATATTGAGTTCATAAACAGAAGACTCTTTTTGGTAAAGAGTTCACCACACACAGCATCAGACGGTCTGCAGCCCGATGGGCTGCCAGATGTGGGGCCGATGACAGCTCTATCAAAAGGGCAGGAAGATGGTATGTGATACAATGTAGATTTCTCTTTGTTGCAATTAAGGAATCTCATATTTTATTTGTAAATCATTATTATTAATTATTAATATGATTAATATACTTTGATTGAAATAAATGATCTGGCTTATTCACTTTTTAGCTCTCTATATATGCTCATTTTTTTTCTTTTCAATTTCACGAAGTCCAACAGTTTTGAGCTCTACACCCAAGATGCCAGAGCTGAAATGATAAAAGAGCATCATGATGGCCAACCAGTCTCTGACCACAAAATCTGGATTTTCAAACCCCTGAGATAATAAATGAAAAAGAAAGAAAATATTTACCTGAATGTGAACGATCTTGTAGAGATTTTTTTTATTTTGTAAAGCTTTTTTAACCCCCACCAGTCAAAAAACCATGAACACCCTGGATTGATTCTGACAGGTGATTATAGTGGAGCACCATGGGTAAGAAACTTAACCTATGCATGTGATAAATTGTGATAGTCACTTGATTGTACGTCCGCCTGACTGTCGGAACCACAGGCACACCAATAACTCAATCAACCGGTATAGCAACCTAAATGCAACTCAAGGTTTAATTTAGAAGGACCCAGACTTTTATAAAAAAAAAAAGTCACGTCTTTTTCAGTGTTATTTTTTATGTTTACACTCACATGGTTCGCACGGGCCCTGAAAAGCGTCATGTCCTTGAAAAGTCCTTGGTTATTCTTGAAAAGTCCTTGAAGTTTCTACAGAAGTCCTTGAATATTTTTTAAAACTCCTGGAATAAGAGGAAACTTTAATTTGAAAAAAAAAGATCTGATGTTTTGTGTAAAGGAATGATTGAAAGCACAACAATACACAAATTTTCCTTGGTGATCATGAAAGTGTTTTCGTTTGATTTTGGTGTTCCAGGCATAGTTCATTTTCCGTTATTTAAAGTACCCTTGGAACCATACCTCAATGAAGGAAGGTATTGCAATAAGCAAATCCCCCTCCAGCTGCGCATTTTAAAGGTCTTTACTTCATGCTTCACGTTATTGGAGAAAAGAAGTCCTTGAAAAGTCCTTTATTTTTTTTTTTTTCAAAAAAAATTCTTTGTGAACCGTGACTCATGTGGGAAACACAGAAAGAGCAAAAAATGAAATATTGTGGGTAATAACAAAACTAAGCAAATTATAATGATAGAAAAAGCTTTTAATGAGGAATGTCCAATTTGTTTAGCAAATAATGGATACTTTATTATGCTAGATTGTAAACATCAGATTCATTTAGAATGTGGTGAAAACTTAATGAATACAAAATGTCCAGTTTGTAGAGAAATTTTTGATGAAATAAATGAAGATTCTGAAGATTCAGATATAGATGTAGATTATGGAGATTATGAAGATATTCTTTCTTAGGAAAATGTTTATCGAGAAGAAGATATTTATACACGTTATCCTTTTGTTTATTTTGATATTATTGATGGTGAAGAAGAACCTTTATTCTACGAGTCAAGTTGGCTGCGAAGAGAGCTCGGAAGTGGTTTCAAAAAAGAGAAGGTTGGATTTTAAAGATATCAGTGGCAAGGGTATTGTGGTTGGAGTGGAGGTTGCGGATGATAAGAAGATTGGTGGAGAAATGGTTGAAGTTAATGGAGCAAAGGAAGTGCCATGTGTGGTGCTTGAAGATGAGGCAGTGTCTGATAAGACTGATGACGAGAAAAGTGAGGTGTCTGGAGTAAAGGTGGCAATGTGTGCGAATGTTGGTGATGAAGTAGTAGATAATGAGAAAACCAGTGAAGAGTGTGGAACGAAGATTGTTTCTAGCAGTGCCAGTAGCGAAGGTGTTGATAATTATTTCTTATAGATTCATGTCCCAGGAAAGCATTTGATCTGGGGAAGGAATCAGAGTTAGAAAAGTTTATATACATTCTCACAACGCAGGAAAGGAGAAAACTAACTGACACAAAGCATCAAAAGATTTTGGAACAGATACGAGAAAGTTTGTTTGAAGGACTAACCCTTTCCGAATATGTGTTGGCCAAGGAGGCAAAATGCCGTTTAAATCATAAAGATTGCCTTTCTTGTAATCCCATGATAAAAGCTGGAAATTTGATCCTGAAGAGTAAGGTGGTTCCTTTGTCTTTCGTGTGGAACAGTTCCTTTGATGGCGTACTTTAAGATTGCGAGAAGGCGCAACGGCGAGTGCTACAAATGCCTCTGGCCGCAATAACGATCGATAACAGAGTTTACCTGGTTGAAAAAGATTACTTACAAGGCGCTAACTACGAATCAGCGAAAAGGGAGATCACTTTCAGGCATTCCTCTCGAGAGATGAACTACACCTCTCGCACAGATTTCAACTCGCTACTAACCTTCGCCGCACATAGTGAACCTGAGAAAGAAATTCTGAAGCATACAATATGCAGCAGTTACAACTTGTCGAAAAGAAAGGCAAGTAAACTGTATGGAATAAGCCGTCTGAAGAAGAGGTCAGATAAAGTTAGCGCTGCATCAACTTGTATTTTGCACAAACAAGTCCTTGCAGAGGACAGAATTATCTTTAATGAGTTCATATACATTAAACAGTTTGAGCCCCTCACAGAATTCCCTCAAGTAGAGTAAGCGCTTGTTTATTATGCTCACTTGAATGGTTCCAACAATGTCATCTTGATGAGTCTTGTCTAATGGGCCACTGTATCCATGGTCTAAAACCAAATCTCGCAAGCTATCATCATAGGAATCACAGTTTCTAATTTGTTCAAAGAGTTCCTTGTCCTTAGGAGTAAAATGTGTCTCAGCATCAAGTTGGTCTAGGTTGACTTCGGATGTTAGCATCAATTCATACACTGACTCAGCCAAAAACGATGGAGGAGGACCAACCTTGTGCTAATGAAGCTGCAACAATTTCAACACAAGTTTGAAATCTTTTATTTTGAACATTGTATATGGAGTTAATAGGTGCTCCATCAGGGAACATTGATTTCCCAATGTCCAAAACAACACTTGGGACAATGCACCTGTATCAACACCATTTTCCCACAATACTTGATTCGTAGGATATTCTCTGCACAAGACTTGCTTGCTTGCCATTGCCAAAGGGAAATTATTCTTGGAAGTGGTGCTCCTCGAAGAGTAATGATGAAGTCACGATCTTGCTTAACATTCTTTTGCATTGCACAAACTACACTTGCAGTATCCTCATGGGCTGAGGTGGTTTTCTGTAGACTGTGAAAATCAATTGTAGGAGCAGTTAGCTCTTCAATACTTTCTTCATCAAGCTTCTTTTGTAATTCTATAGCCATAGCTTCATCTGATTCATATGAAGTGGTGACCTCTTCGAATTCCTCAGTTGGTTCTTTTTTTTTTCTTTTGGGTACCGGGCTTTCATGAACAGGAACTTTTTCTTCCTTTTTAGCCTCTGAAAACTTAATGAATACAAAATGTCCAGTTTGTAGAGAAATTTTTGATGAAATAAATGAAGATTCTGAAGATTCAGATATAGATGTAGATTATGGAGATTATGAAGATATTCTTTCTTAGGAAAATGTTTATCGAGAAGAAGATATTTATACACGTTATCCTTTTGTTTATTTTGATATTATTGATGGTGAAGAAGAACCTTTATATGTGATATAAGAAACGAAATACCTGGGGAAGAAATAAGAATCATTCAATACATTATAAATTGTTACAAATCTTTATCAATTGAGTATAGATTTACAAATCTTTTCTTAGAACTAAAACTTCATGCACCTGTTAGATTAATCCCACTAATAGTAAGATACGATCAAGTACCTTCAATTTTATCAACATTGAATAATTACATACAACCTTTAGAAGAATAAAAAAACCATTCTCAAAAAAATCTTCCAATCATTTTCTCATTCGTGATTGGAAATTTGATACATCTGAATTCCTAACATTCCATTCGTGGGCGTGGCGGCTTATTAGTTTAAATGAATATTTTAATTTAAGTTAACTTGCGCTAGTAATCAGGTTTATGTACTACTATTGAGATTAAGGCTAGGTGACACTTATAGTTTTAATTATTTACTGTAGCATGTTGACCTGTATTCGGTCGACCCACCCTTGACTTTGACCTGCGCCTTGCACCTGCTACTCGAAAATTACTTTTGATGAAGTCCACTGCCAACCTTAAATCAGTAGTCTAAAAAACATGTCATTCCTTTCATGGGTTAAGATTAACTAAACAAATTGAACCGTTCCCACTTTATAGGTCTCTATACCTTAAATGACAGAGCACTAGAGCGCAAATGTAAAGTCCCTTGGTTCCAGTCTCGTTTAAGTTCCGAAATTGTTTGGAGGCCTTATTTGCAATTGCTTAATTGCAATACCACTGTGACAATCATATTTTCATTAAAGGAAACAGGTTTTGTCAAATAACGTGTGTATTTTCATTTGTTTATCAGGTGTTACAGCAGCTTCTCAAACAGAATTTAGACGTTGCTTCATCATCTACCGTTACTTCCACTGCTGCAGCAGCAGCAGTTGAGCAAAGAAGACTGTTTAGTTTTGGGAGGCAGTCCGCTGGCAAAAACAGGAAAACTAAAGGGAAGGGAAAAAAGTCCCCCACATGCACATTGAAATGTGTACGTCTTCAATTGAAAGGTGCAACAAGACCTCCAATTAGTGAGGGAGAAAAAACCGCACTCTGCAACTTTGGGTTAGGGGATGGTAGTATTACCCTTGACATGAATGAAGGATGTGATTACTGCCATAGCAAAATCCCTTGAGAAGTTTCCAAAGTTAGCAATGGCTGAAGGATGCAAACTTCTCTTATATCAAAGAGGTGGTGGCGATGATGCTGGCTTTCATCCAATAAAGCCTCCTTACACCCCACTGAGGTTAAAGGACTTCAGTGGTCAAGAAAAAATATACATTCGCCCAATCCAGGAAGATCTTGCCACTGAGTGCGAAGACCAAGAAGTTGAAGCGACTGAATGAATACGTTGAAAATTACTAGACAACACAAGCGTTATTTTCTAGCTTCTCATGGTTGGTGTGTGTTTAACTTGTATGGTGGGTATGGTAATGAACACTAACACATGTAATTTTGAAACAAAAGAAAAACAAACCAAAAGAAAAACAAACCAAAAAATAACCACAGGCTGTACAACACATTATTACATGTACAGTATGTCTAGTATCAAGCTTTGAAGTACTATATGTAACAACAGGGGCACCCACCGGAGGTGTTCCGCAAAAAAGGTGTTCCGCAGTACACATTCAGCTGGCTGGGAAATTTTTAATTGCTAGTGGCTTCTGCTGGGAATTACTGACTTTTTCAAGCATTTCAAGCCGAGCTGGCTGGAAAATACTTTTTTTCTAGCATTTCCAGCTGAACAGAAGGAGCTGGCTAAAGGAACACTGGAGACTGATGGCGAGTGAAAATGAACCCCTCCACCACTCCCTCGGTGGTGACAAAGTAATGACCGCTGGCTAAAGTTATCGCGTTTGCGGAAAAAACCGGTTTTGGTCGGTTTTGGTCGCTTCTGTCTTCATACATGCGGGATTATGCAAGATCCAACGACATTTTGAGGGAATATATTTTGCATCTTCCTCATTTACATGTAAGATTAATTTTCCATTGTTTTGTTCTCTGTATGCTGTAGTTCTTGTGATGTTCTTCTACAGTTGAGACGAATTGAATGAGCTAACAACAGTATTTTCATTCACAGATTCTGCAGATTTGGGGTGCCAGTTCGGCTTCCCGCCCTCAGTTCTAGAGTCGACAGCGTGATTCTTCAAACAGAAGGCAAGTTTTTATCCTCTACTTTTACGGTAAAAATTTTATTATTTCAGTTAATTTCTTTCGACAACTCCAGGCTGTAGAGGACAAGCATGTTGTCAATTTCGTGTTTTCATTCCGAATTCAACAGTGGTTCAACACTGACAGATTTCTGAATTTGGTGGAAGTGGTGGTATATGCCTTAAAGTTGTAGTCAACTGTGCAAGCTTGGAAACAATTTTGTTATCTTGCCAGGCTAATTGTCAGTTGAGGGGCAATTTTGGCAGGGCACGAAGTTTGTCTGGCCAGACATTATTTTATTGTTGTGTTGTCTTATGGTTTTACGGCTATGCCAGTCCAGTGACTACAGTTTTACATGTATCATCATTACTTTTACATTATGTCTAATGCTTCAGATTGGCATCATGAGCACTGTTGTAGTGTAGATTTTTATATGCCCAACTGAGTGAAATTTACTTGTGTGAGATTGGTCCTTATCAATTTATCAGGACAGACCAACATGGACTAAGTAAAGTCCTATGATTGAAATGCAACCGATCATCAGCTGTTTTGTGTGGGCTTGGGTACTCAATATGTGCAAATAAATATTTTTTCTGTTGATTAGTGTTTTTGTGTATTGTGTATGTTAGTAATTGTTATTATGACCAACATTGTACATTTTTTTACTTGGCAGATCTTTTACTACTCCTTTTTGATATCAACAATTTATCATATCATCCTCTTATTATAACAAACAAGGTTGAGTTAGGCTTGTGACGATGAGCATTCATTGCTTGTTCATTCTTGTGACCCTCTCTCTTCCATCGGAATGAGTTAGGCTTGTGACGATGAGCATTCATTGCTTGTTCATTCTTGTGACCCTCTCTCTTCCATCGGAATGAGTTAGGCTTGTGTCGATGAGCATTCACTGTTCGTTCATTCTTGTGACCCTCTCTCTTCCATCAGGTTGAGTTAGGCTTGTGACGATGAGCATTCATTGCTTGTTCATTCTTGTGACCCTCTCTCTTCCATCGGAATGAGTTAGGCTTGTGACGATGAGCATTCATTGCTTGTTCATTCTTGTGACCCTCTCTCTTCCATCGGAATGCGTTAGGCTTGTGATGATGAGCATACACTGTTCGTTCATTCTTGTGACCCTCTCTCTTCCATCAGGTTGAGTTAGGCTTGTGACGATGAGCATTCATTGCTTGTTCATTCTTGTGACCCTCTCTCTTCCATCGGAATGAGTTAGGCTTGTGACGATGAGCATTCACTGTTCGTTCATTCTTGTGACCCTCTCTCTTCCATCAGGTTGAGTTAGGCTTATGACGATGAGCATTCATTGCTTGTTCATTCTTGTGACCCTCTCTCTTCCATCAGGTTGAGTTAGGCTTGTGACGATGAGCATTCATTGCTTGTTCATTCTTGTGACCCTCTCTCTTCCATCAGGTTGAGTTAGGCTTGTGACGATGAGCATTCATTGCTTGTTCATTCTTGTGACCCTCTCTCTTCCATCAGGTTGAGTTAGGCTTGTGACGATGAGCATTCGTTGCTTGTTCATTCTTGTGACCCTCTCTCTTCCATCGGAATGAGTTAGGCTTGTGACGATGAGCATTCACTGTTCGTTCATTCTTGTGACCCTCTCTCTTCCATCAGGTTGAGTTAGGCTTGTGACGATGAGCATTCATTGCTTGTTCATTCTTGTGACCCTCTCTCTTCCATTGGAATGAGTTAGGCTTGTGACGATGAGCATTCACTGTTTGTTCATTCTTGTGACCCTC
Organism: Ricordea florida; assembly: GCA_949710005.1. Taxonomy (NCBI): domain Eukaryota; kingdom Metazoa; phylum Cnidaria; class Anthozoa; order Corallimorpharia; family Ricordeidae; genus Ricordea; species Ricordea florida. The sequence goes on from OX453283.1 coordinate 9,285,194, forward strand.
TCTCTTCCATCAGGTTGAGTTAGGCTTGTGACGATGAGCATTCATTGCTTGTTCATTCTTGTGACCCTCTCTCTTCCATCAGGTTGAGTTAGGCTTGTGACGATGAGCATTCACTTTTCGTTCATTCTTGTGACCCTCTCTCTTCCATCAGGTTGAGTTAGGCTTGTGACGATGAGCATTCATTGCTTGTTCATTCTTGTGACCCTCTCTCTTCTATCAGGTTGAGTTAGGCTTGTGACGATGAGCATTCGTTGCTTGTTCATTCTTGTGACACTCTCTCTTCCATCGGAATGAGTTAGGCTTGTGACGATGAGCATTCACTGTTCGTTCATTCTTGTGACCCTCTCTCTTCCATCAGGTTGAGTTAGGCTTGTGACGATGAGCATTCATTGCTTGTTCATTCTTGTGACCCTCTCTCTTCCATCAGGTTGAGTTAGGCTTGTGACGATGAGCATTCACTGTTCGTTCATTCTTGTGACCCTCTCTCTTCCATCGGAATGAGTTAGGCTTGTGACGATGAGCATTCACTGTTTGTTCATTCTTGTGACCCTCTCTCTTCCATCGGGTTGAGTTAGGCTTGTGACGATGAGCATTCATTGCTTGTTCATTCTTGTGACCCTCTCTCTTCCATCAGGTTGAGTTAGGCTTGTGACGATGAGCATTCATTGCTTGTTCATTCTTGTGACCCTCTCTCTTCCATCAGGTTGAGTTAGGCTTGTGACGATGAGCATTCATTGCTTGTTCATTCTTGTGACCCTCTCTCTTCCATCAAGTTGAGTTAGGCTTGTGACGATGAGCATTCACTGTTTGTTCATTCTTGTGACCCTCTCTCCTCTATCGGGTGAAGGTATTTTTTTTCTATGCGCCAACTCTTAAATTTGCACTCACTGTATGTGAATGTTTGCATATTCAAGTCATTGAGATGAAGATGTTCAACAATCTGTTCAGCATAGTGACAATGAGAAGTCTATTTAGTTGGGGCATTTAGCAGTCAGACACTTCTGGCTTAGTACCTGAAGCCTAGCTTGGTCACATTTTGCACCATGATAAGAAATGGATGTTACTACCTCAGCAGCTTTTTTTGACAAAGAAGTAATTTTCTGATGACATGTTGCAACTTACGGTAGTCTTTGCACCTGCTCTATATTGAAAATTCAAAGGGTTTGAGTTCAAGGAAAAGCAATCAGTGTTCTTTTACTTGTTATGAATGATTTTAATATTTTTCATTCAATGAGGGCATAACTAAAATGACAGTGAATCAATCATACTATTTGTCTCTAATTTCTTTTTTCCTTTTAATTTATTTTGCAGGTGACCATGGAAAGGACATGCATATGGAACTGGACTGTTGAAAAGGTACAGCATACAAAACAAGTTTCTGATGTCACACTTAAAGATGAATTGTTCCAGGCCTTTCAAGCTGAAAATCCAGACATTCCTCGAGATAACTTTTTTTCTTGGTTTGGTCGATTTATGGGAAGTGCCCCATTTAACTCTGTCACTCCACACAAAAAAAGGGGGAAGGCAGTGGGGTATTGTTATTTATCATTTAAAAATAATAAAGCCAGTGAGTCAGTGGCTCATAAACAAAATCAATATGTGAGTAATTATGAGGTACTAAATAGGAAAAAAGATAAAGAAATAACTAAATCTAAAACAACTAAGAAAAGAAAATCTTGTCATGGTGTTGCTGGTGTGGGTTTTGAAAACGAGCCACAAAACAAAATTTCAAAAATGAGTGACTGTAATTACCAAATGCAGAAGTGTCGTGTTAATGATGGAAATTTATCAAAACAAACTGGTGAGGAAAAAGGATCTAAAAGTGAAACCAACATAACTGACACAACAGAATCTTGTCAAAGTGTTGATGTGGCTTCAGAAGAAGATGAAGTGATTGAGGAAGTTTCAATTGAGCAGCAAATGCAAAAGGCAAAAGAAATGAAATACTATTCTCAACAAGTGAAGTCTAGTAAAGGAAATGTAAATGGATCAGAGGAGATTGGTGGTAAAAGGTTATCTGAATGTGAATCAAAAACACGTATTGACAATATAGCTTACCGGGATGTTTCCGATGCTAGTTCTGTGGAAAGTGGTGATTATTCAGACTTTGGCAGTGACTCTCTGGTTTGTGGTTCTGATGTAGAAGAGGATGATGATGGTGGTGATGATATGACTGTTGTGTCTGAAACTTCCTGGAATGACCCCAGTGATGAGGTGGATGATCAATTACCTGATCATTCAAAGGGGGCATCTTTCCGCAGAAAAGATTGTGAGGGCATGTTTTTCAAACCATCCATATTTTTTGGTTACTGGAAAAATGTGAAGGCCTTTACATCTGCCAAGCTACCTCATGGTTTTTCAAATCATAAAAGCCATCTTGAGCAGCAGTTCCCAAGGTCCTCATTTCAGGAGAACATTGCCCTTTTTAATGCAATTGGGTCTGTCAGCAATGTTTGCCTGACACAGCTACACAGCTTTTTGGCAGCATCTTTCTTGCCAATTTCCGTTGGCCCAAGGTCTGCACCTTATGTGGCGCCAACATAAATAGGTTCTCCATTTCCTCAATTTTCTATTGCTACTGCTACCAGATCTAAATTTAAGTGTGAGATCTGTATCCCTTATCAAAAATGGGCTCAAGAACATAACAGTGTATGTGCTAGACTAAAGTCAAAGACTGCCACACAAGATCAGATTGCTAAAGGCACTGCATACTTAATGTTGTCTGGACTTAGGCAGCTGTATGAGCATGCGCTTTTTCATCTTGTGCGCCAGCACTGTGGAATAGCCTCCCATTTGATGTGAGAAGTGCTCCATCAGTGGATACGTTTAAAACTAAGCTTAAAACGTTTTTGTTTAATAATGATCTTTAGTATTTTTTTTTTTTAATTTAAGAATTTTATCATCCATTGTAGATTAATATATTCTCATTATATTGGTTTCATTATCGGTTTTCTCATTTTTATTCTGTAAGAGCATTGAGATTTTTTAATGTAATACGCTAGAAATAAATTATTATTATTATTATTATTATTCAGAACCCCAAGAAAAATAGTAGTTACAGCTTAGTTTAGTTAGTTGCACGTGGGCCTTCACAATGGTAGTTGCTCAGAAGCTGTCCTCCCTTGCAAGTCTCCTTTTCAAGTCAAGCCACTCTGTCCACATTGCTCAGTATGCATGCTTTGTATTTTATATTTCTCAGTTTACAAGCACAGCCAGATTGCTTATGTTATATATTTGCTTACCTTTTATTTCATTTCTTATTCTGTTTAAGTAATCCCAGTTTGAGTAGAGTAGCATTTCATGTTGAATAAGCCTGATTTTATTGAGGAACTGTTCAGTAATCCAGTATTATTTGTCCCAGTTCAAGTGAGCAATTCTTTGTCTGGGACCCCACCAGTTTTATAGCTGTCATCACATTGTAATGTCAAAGAGCATTCATTTAACATTTAGGTTATTTATAGTTCCTATGACTGTTATTTTGTTAGTTTCTGTAGCAAATGGCCATAGATTTACCATTTTGTGATTGTATTAGTACTGTATCTATTGTATGAATAAGAACCGTTTAGTTCTATTGTGCTGAAGCTACGTTCAGTAGATTGTGTTACATTTACTTTAGAGATTGAATATTCTTTTTCTTAGTCATACCATACTGACAGTAAATGGCATTCATATATTCATTTTGTTGTAAATAGTTCCTTAGTTGATTATTGCTTGTAATTTGTTATTCCTTCAAACAGTTGCTTTCACCCTTTTTGTTACCCTATTTTGTTTTGTGTCAATAAATACCATTTTGCTGAGTGCATTTGCCTGTTGTTCTCATAACAACACCAACCTAGCCCAGTCACATTTTGGCGTAGTCGGCAGGATACAAAAAGTTGAGAAACTTTACTTTATAAGAGAAAAAAGGGTGAGAGCAGTTTATTTAGCAAAGATGTCAGAACTGGCTGATCTACAAGCGAAAATAGAAGAGCTTACAAAACAGTATGCGGAGGCAAGCAAAGCTCTCTTGGATCTTCAGCAGCAACAAAAGGAGCCACCCATCCCGCCTTCCACCGCACCAGGACAATTCGAGTCAAAGAGAATTGTAGAACTCCCTCAAGACAGACGTCTTAAGAAATTCTCTGGGAGACGTACAGAAGACGAACAACCGGTCGAGGACTTCATAGAGGAGCTGAGACCACCTATAGCCGCACGGGAAATGTCCAAGGAGGAAAGTGTAGACTTCATCTTGTTGCACCTAGAGGGCCCAGCACAGGAGGAGGTGCACTTGTTCCCTAAGGAAGACAGAGAAGATCCGAACTGCCTCCTGGATATTCTACTCGTGTATTCCATTAATTAATTTTACCCTATTTTGTTTTGCGTCAATAAATACCATTTTGCTGAGTGCATTTGCCTGTTGTTCTCATAACAACACCAACCTAGCCCAGTCACATTTTGGCGTAGTCGGCAGGATACAAAAAGTTTAATATTGAATATTCTGAATATTCCAGTGGCTAGCGTAGTTTCTTTTGCCAGCACTTATCCACTGGATAGCGACTTATCCGCTGGATAGCGATTTATCCGCTGGATAGCGTTATCCATCCTTTGAACAACCGGGGCCTGATTGGCAAAGGATTAGTTATGGAATATGCATGTGATGTTGTTAGAGTCTTAGGTTATAATCAAGCATTGACTACTTTATGGGTCCTTTATGACACGAGAACTTAATAACGGCCAATAACTATTGTCAACAAAAGGAGCTTTGGCCGCTAGTTACTTGAATGTAAATAATAAAACCGGACCAAAGGCCTAACATTACAATAAATAATATTTTTAATGCAGTCGAATTTTTGGCGTAACATTTGTGCCTCAGAGATCCTGTCTATGGTACAGTGCTCTATTCAATCACAATTATCAATTATCTTTGATGGTTTTCTTGACTTGTATTTATTTCAGTGAAGATATTTGAGGTTGAAATAACCAATGTTCATGAAGTACTCTTGAGACAAACAAACACTACCAGAAGTGATCAGGCATGCTCAAGTAAAGGCATTAACGAATCCTGAGTGAATCCTGCAACAGTTGAGTCAGTTGATGCATTTGCATCTGTTTGGAGAAACATTTGGACTTCATTCAAAGAAAGGCACCTCCGTTACTGTCAAGATCTAAGAAGCAATTGAGAGACTAGATCGAGTCTATCGCTTTGACAAAGAATGTGTTGATGCGGTCATGGATTTGACAGATACCACAGCTGTAACACAAGGCCCCCAAGGAACGGTTTCATCTGTTGTAATGGAAGATGAGAGAAGAATACTGAAGTCCCTTCACGATATTGACAATGATATCCTAGATCGCTTTGATCCAGGACTCGCTGACAAATTCAACATCAAAAGTGTCCTGACGCTTGTTGTTGAAAATACTTTCTCGGAAATGAGAAGTGGTGCTACTGACATGCCCATGCAACTCGAGTTTGATTATCGATTTAGTAGGGCCATCAAAGAGAGGTTAAAGAGGCAGTGCTATACACCATTTGCTTACTTCACAGCTCCAAAGTCCTTCTATCTGCACACCTTCACGTCAACGGATTACAAGGACCTTCCTAAGCTACGCCCACCAAAGTCTCGAAAGCTCTCTGCACGACAGGTCAATGAGATGAGAAACTGGAGGGCGATGCATGGTCAGAGTGTCCCCCAGAAAACAGTGCGCAACATGACCACAAAGGACAACCCAGGCACCCTTCCAATCAATCTCTATGCAGCTGACTCTCCCCCTGTTGAGCCATTGGATTTCTCAGCGCTAAGTCAGGCGCCAGCTGTTCCAACGCCACAAAGGGACAGACCAGTAACGTTATATGAGCAAGGCCAGATTGTCTGTGTACGAGGTCACTCATGTGCCTTGTTCGTTATAGCCTCCCTTCAACAGGATACACTCGTTGGCGCAAAGAGGGTGAGAGCTAAAGTGTACAATCAGGATCCATTTAATGCCATAATTTTCACAGAAGATACAGAGAAATATGTTGAAGTGAACAATATTATGTGCGTTATATCAAATTATAAGTCAAGCAATGACATATTAGAACTGGAGGAGGGAGATCTCATCCTCCTTCTTGACCAACTACAAAATACAAACGAACTTGTCACTGTCATGGAGGCAGCTGAGTTGTCTGCTGAAACGGAAACCACTTATGAACTACAGAGCGAGCAAGCGCGGACTAGGAGGACAAGGGGGAGGAAAAGGCGATTTGAAGAAGACTTCTTCTACTATGAATAGGAAAGAAAAGTACACAAACCTTGACAATGAGAATTGGAGGACTAAGTGGGCTGTTTTGCAGTGCGTATATATACAGTGTGGACACGTTTCTAGGCCATTGCACCTGGATCCCCTACTCTTGCGAAGTACGACCTTACTGTCTCTCCCGAAAGACTAATCAACACAGTACAACTAAGTTCCACCCCCAAAATAGAGGTAATCTTTATTTAGCACTGGTAATGGGGAGCAATTCAAAATAATTTTAGGGATCAAGGGAGCGAAACGATATTTTTTGGGATCATGGGAGCATGGAGAAAAAACATTTTGGGGAGCTTTCGAATTTATTAACAGGGAATAAAGGGAGCAACTATAGGAAAACCTGGGGATCAAGGGAGCGTATACCCCCCTGGGAGGGGCTCACTAACGGATAGCTAACGGATGGCTAACGGCCAATGAAGCTTTCTAACGGCTTACCGCTAACGGCTAACGGATAGCCGCTAACGGCTAACAGCTTACAATTAATGGCTAACGGATAGCCGCTTACGGCTAACGGATTACAACTAACGGCTAACAGATGGTCTCTAGCGGCTAACGGTTCAATGAATAACTGAGAGCAGGAAGGCTTATTAGACCTAGCGACTCAGTTTCAATAGCATCCGTGAAGATGTTTTTATGACTTCAGAACTCACGTTCGGCAATCAAATGGTAAATCTAAGGATCCGACACCAGGCTGTGATGAAGGGCTGTTACGGTTTACACTATCACATCATCAATATAAAAGTCCAAGCAATAGTTCTGGACTCGAAATTACGACAGCTACATGACTTGTACGGTCGCCTGTGGGAGTAAAGCTTCTTTCTTTGCGACCAAAAATTCGGGTCTAGTCGCCACTTTGGCGACTGTTTTTGTGTGGTAAACAAAAGACTAAAAGTGAGATACAATTTCTTAAGACTCGTTTTTGTTTTGCTACAAAATTAATTGATCAAAATCATGTTTACCTTCAAATGTTAGCTTTTAATTACCTTCAAATCACTACCGATCGCGAACTCGAGAAAACAAGTCATTATTGCAGTTTCTTCACGGCGATCATGAGCACAATATTAATTTTGTTTGAAAGGCCGCTGAATGTAGAAGCATTCTGTTGTCGGGACTGCCGTTCCTTTCGACGCACATGCTTTCTTTCATCCGCAATGAATTATTTATCTGTAGGGAAAGAAACACGGAACGATTTTCGTAATTTGCTGCTGTCCAGTAAATGCCAGGAAGCAAGATCGTTGTTGGAGAGCAAGAAACAAGAGTTTCAAGATGGCGTCGCACATCGGTCGCTCCTGCCCTATTTCCGCTTTTCTTTATAATTATTTACCTCAGTTTCACTCATTTGGCTCAAGCTGAACTAACGTTTAACAGGCCAGTGTTCTGGAACAAGGTGCTGTATGTTCTGAAAGCTCTTTAAGTCCCAAGGTTTTTTTCTTTGTCGTATTTTCATGTTTTAAGTCGTTGGCAAGTTGTTCCGTCTGGCCCGTCCGACAACGTTATTCTTCGATAGATTTCTACTGATTTCCACTATCTCGATTGCTTGACGAATAATATTAATGCCTCTGAGAGAACTTTATTGTAATCTGCAAACTGGTCTGCTAAAGGCTCCCAGGGCTGTTGCTGATAACTAACTCATGTGCAAACGACTCTAACACTGTCTTTACTGCTGTCTTCTAACGGTTCTACTAACGGCTCTAACAGTTTGCTGCTAACGTCTAACACGTGGGCTAACGGCTCTAACGCTTTGTTGTTATCTTCTAACGGTTCTACAAGCGGCTCTAACGATTTGCTGCTAGCGTCCAACGCTTGGGCTAACGGCTCTAATGCTTTCAAGAGATCTTTCTAACGGATGATTAACGGATGGCTAACAGATGACTAACGCTATTGTCTGTTTAACAGATAAGCGTTAGTGTACGTTTCCCGTGGAGGATCACATATTTCACAACTGAAACAGATGCAAAACCGGCCTGTAAAACTGTGCGAACAATAAGGGGCCAGAAATTATAATTTTTTTTACAACCAATGGCAAAGTTCGCCATGGCCAAATGTATGTCTTTCTTACAATAACTTCAAAAAAAGACCTTAAAATAACCAAAACTTATAATCTTTTAACTCTTTTAACAGATTGGATGACTTTAGTTGGTTTGCCCTTTTTGGGGGCAACATTTGTCATTGATGACATTGCTTTTTCTAAGAGTCTGTGCTGCTTGTCTCTCAACAGTTTTCTCTTTTTTCCAATTTTCTCCAAGCTTTGCATTGCTTGGTCTCGCTTGTTCTTAGCAGTGTCAAGCCTCATTGTGGCTACATTAACACTCTGTTTATTGACGGTTTTTGCTGATAGGGCATCATGGAGTTTTGATGTTGTATCACTAAGTAATTCATTGGCAGCTTTCAATTCTGCTTTTACTGTTTCTTCCTCGTCCATCAGAGTGTCCTCACTCTCTAGTAGGGACTGTTTGGATTTAGCCTTCCGTATGCTTTCAGCTTCCTTCTTAGTAGTAGGAAATAGCAAGGAGTGACAGGCCTGCACAACTTCTAACAATGGAAACTTTTTTACAATGTAATATCTGACCCCTTTAGAGTTTTCCTCTTACGAGTATGTCTTTTAAGGATTTTCCTCTTTTATACGATATTAGTGGTGGCTCTTTGAAAATTTGCCATAGATAAGGCTGATTTTGTATCAAGTGCCATTTCTCCATTAAAAAATTTTTGAGGTTGGGCACTGATGGTTATATTGTGTTACAAAAGGCAGGCGTTCTTTCTGCCTTTCATTTTTCTGCCGTAGCACCAATTCCCTTTCTGTGAATTTGACATCTGAAAGGAGTGTCTCGATCAGATGTTTTGGATAACCTCTAGCAAGGAGACGTCATTTGAATTTGTAAATGTTCTCTTCAAATGTTGTTCTTGAAGAGTTAGTTTGTAAAAGTCTTAGAGCTTCGCCCTTCACGAATCCCTTTTTGACACCCGATGGTTGGCTAGAGGAAAAATGAGTGTATTGAAAGGTTTCAGTTGGCTTAAAGTATGTTTTTATATCCAGGATGGAATGGTCTCTGAAATGTTTGTCTTTGTATACAACTGTATCCAGAAATGTAATCTCAGTATTTGAAATTTCAGCTGTAAATTTGATTGTAGGGTGATGTGAGTTTGCTTGTTTGATGAACTTGTCTATATCACGTTTGCTGACATCCCACAAAGAAAAAATATCGTCAATATATCGTTTCCAGATTGTGAATTTTGTGATGCTATTGCTGAGAATCTGTGTTTCAATATTGGCCATAAAAATATTTGCAAAAGTAATGGCCATTTTGGTACCCATTGCGGTACCGTGGATTTGTAGATAGTTCTTACCGTTGAATTGGAAAGAATTCTCTTTAAGTATCAGGCTTAGCATTTCTTTGAGATATTGCGTGGGGATAGGAGGGTTATCAAACTGGTCTTTTTGGCGTAAAAGGTTTCAGCTTTTTTGTAGAATATGTCAGTTTTAGTGATAATTTTATTTCAACTACTCGAAATGTTTCTGAGCAGTAAGTAAAAAATAGGAAAATCTCGAAAAAGTAGGAGAAAGTAGGAAGCAAGTCAAAAAATAGGAAAAATAGGAAAAAATAGGAACTTGACACCCTGTCTTTGGTTGAAGCCAAGAACTCGCATTGGCGTATTCCAGGCGGCTGAGCATGTCTACAATCCAGCCAGAAAGGTGGAAATATCGAGAATCTCCGTCAACGAGGCAGAGATTCCTCTCCAAAGCAGGAGCGGGAAAACAGAGTCTGCCACACCTAGCAAGTGCCCCATAGACCTAGCAGGTGCAGATTGTTCCCCAGATGAAAAAGAAGAGTTGACACGTCTCCTCTTTAAGCACAAGGATGTGTTTGTCCAAGATGGTGACGCGCTCGGATACACAGAGACATAAAAGCACACAATCCCCACCACTGATGACATCCCAGTCTCCCAACCTTTCAGAAGAATTCCACCGACGCAGTACCAAGAGGTCAAGGACCACATCCAGAAACTGTTGGAAGAGGATATCATTAAGAAAGCGTCACCAGTCATCATAATCAGAAAGAAGGACAGGTCCCTGAGGCTGTGTGTTGATTATCGCAAGCTCAATGCCAAGACTGTGAAGGACGCCTTCCCACTGCCATGAATTGAAGAGAGCCTTGACGCAGTTGGAAACGCTAAATGTTTCAGCACACTTAACCTTGCAAGTGGATTGAACCAAGTGGCAATGGATGATGGTGACGGACCAAAGACTGCTTTTATCACATCATTTGGTCTCTACGAGTATAATCGCATGCCTTTTGGACTAACTACCTACAAAATGCTTTTCCAGATCCTGTTGGTATATTTGGACAATATAATCATATTTCCGCAAACCTTTAAGGAACACTTGGAGAGGCTTGACAGAGTCCTTACCCACCTAAAGGAACATGGTTTAAGGCTCAAGCCATTAAAGTGTTGCTTCCTGAGAAAGATGGTGACCTATGTTGGACATGAACTGTCGGCCAATGGGGTGTCACCAGACCCTGAGAAGATAGTTGCCATAGCGGAATGGAGAGTCCCAACCACCCTGAAGGAGCTGCGTTCATTTCTGGGGTTTGCTGGATACTACCGACACTTCATTGAGGGATTTGCCAAGATAGCTGGGCCACTCCACGAGCTGGTGAACGCCTGTCTGCACGAACTCAAGACAAACAAGCGGCTCTCCTCGTCATTCACCGACAGATGGAGCACAAAGTGTCAGACCGCTTTTGACAATCCCAGAGAGAGGCTCACGACAGCACCAGTTCTCGGATTTCCCAGACTTTAGCAGAGCCTTTCGTTTGGAGACAGACACAGGCCAGGAAGGACTTGGAGCTGTGCTCTCTCAAGAATGCGAAGGGAAATACTGGGTCATCGCATACAAGCCGGAGGCTTTGCCCAGCCGAGAGGAACATGCAAAACTATAGCTCAATGAAGCTGGAATTTCTGGCCTTGAAGTTCTGCAATTATCTACTCGGGGCACAGTTTGAAGTACTGACCGACAACAACCCCCTGAGCCATTTGGAGACTGCTTAGCTTGGCACTGTTGAACAAAGATGGGCATCTCAGTTGGCCTTGTTTAATTTCAAGATTACATACAAGCCAGGAAAGAACAATCAGAATGCCGATACACTCTCACGCATGTTGTACAAGCCAGAAGGCAAGCACCAGAAACCAGAAAAGTCTGGGATTAGAGTGAGCCAAGTCGCCACCACCTTAGCAACCTCAGCCAGGTCGACACCAGCACCCTCAGAATTTATTACTGCTGTCCAAGAAACCGCGCTGGTGGTAGAGCTGAACAGACAAGAAGCACCAAGCAGAAGTGGCAATTACCCAGAGGACTATCTCCCTCGACACTTGAAGGAAACTGAAGAGAAGGACTACAGCTTCCCTGAGGTTTCTACAACCTCATCATTTCCTCAGTACTCAAGGAGCGAGCTAACCGAAATGCAGTCTAAAGACCCATCGATCAAAGAATTCCTAAAGTACTGGACAGAACACAAGAAACCCAACAGCAGAGAGAGGTGCAACTTACCCAAAAAAACCTTCATCTTGCTTAAAGAATGGGACAACAGAAGGAGAGAGGATGGATTGCTTTGGAGAGTAATCCAAGACCAGTCACATGGCAAAATAAAACAGTTTGTTCTCCCACGTCCTAAGAGAGAACGTTCTCAGTAGTCTACACGATGATCTTGGACACCAAGGAATCGAATGAACAGTACAACTTACCAGGACTCGGTTTTATTGGCCAAGAATACATGCTGAATTGCGAACGTTGTACACTGGCTAAGATGCCACAACCCAGGATCAGGACTCCTATGGCAAGCCTCTCAGTGTCCCAGCCACTTGAAGTCCTTGGAGTGGGTTTCACAGTCCTAGAGCCAGCCTCAGATGGACGTGAGAATGTGCTGGTAATGATGGACGTCTTAACTAAATTTACCCATGCAGTACCTACCAGAGACCAGAAAGCAGCAACAACCGCTGAAGCACTTGTCAAAGAATGGTTCCTATGTTATGGCATCCCAAAGAGCATCCATTCAGAACAGGGTAGAAACTTCGAAAGTGAGCTGGTCCTTGAGTTTTGCCATCTCTACAGAATTAAGAAGTCAAGGACTACACCATACCACCCACAAGGGAGGTTCAACCATTCATTGCATGATCTCCTAAGGACCCTTCCCAGTGAAAGGAAGAAGCGATGGCCAGAACACCTGCCAGAGCTCTTGTATGTTTACACTGCAACACCACACGCATCAACTGGGTACACACCCTACTATCTCTTGTTTGGCAGGCAACCAAGACTACCAGTTGACATACTATTGGAGAATGACAAGCAGGACGAGGACCCTCCCAGCAGTACCCATGACTGGCTAATCACCCACCAAAATTGCATGAGAGATGCCTACCAAAAAGCAAGGGAGAATCTCCACCAAGCATCCCAGACCAGGAAAGCCCATCATGACAAGAGATTACATGATGTCCCAATCGAAGTTGGCCAGATAGTATTTCTTAGAAACAGAGTGCAAGGTAGAAACAAGATCCAAGATGCCTGGTCAAGCACCCCATATAGAGTAACAGACCTTCCCAAGGATGATGAAGCAGTTTACACTGTAGAACGAGCCGAAGGGTCCGGTGATGTATGCAGAGTCCACCATACAGCTGTGCAGATCTGTCCCAGAGAACCTCGGATACCACGACCTGCTAAACCCCCAAGAGCAACCCAAAGGAAAAACCGAATTGCAGAAGATACAGATTCAGATGAAGAAATTGCCTTTGCCCTTCCAGAGAGACCTGTTGACAATGTGAATGATGCTCCAGAGTTCCTTGCAAAAGGCCCTCATGTAGCTGACCCTAGATGCAGTGAGGAGCCTGCTGTGCCCGATGCTGCAGAACCGGAACCAAACCCACCACTGCGAAGATCCAAACGGTTGACTGCAGGCAAGCATAGTATCCCTTACAAAGAACTATGTCCGGCAGCAAATATGGACTCTGTAGCAGCTTTCCATTTAGTTAACTTTATATTGCGTGCTATGGGTGCAGTAACCAAAGCTCCAAAGTGAGCCTAAGTTCCCCTTCCTGAAATTTCGTCAAGTCTAAGCAAAGAGGCACTAATGACCTCACCTCACTGAAAGTAGATGATACCATTTTGACAGACGACCTCAGCATTGCTCATAGTATGAATTCGTACTTTTCCTCAGTGTTTACTACCGAAGATCATGCAAATTTTCAAACATTGGATTGTATTGTGGACGAGAAGTTTGAGAACATTAATTGTACTGTTAATGAGGTCAGACGCCACCTTTTAAAACTAAATCCTAACAAATCCCCTGGGCCGGACCACAATGCGCCCTGTATTTTAAAATTGTGTGCTCTGGAACTGGCACCTTCGGTGTCGTTTATATTAAACAAATAGTTCTCTACCGGCCTGCTACCTGAAGACTGGAAAAACGCAGATGTTACACCACTTCACAAGATGGGCTCTAAATCCTTAAGAGAGAACTACCGCCCCACTTCCCTAACCTTGATAGTTTGCAAGACCAGAGAAAAAATTGTTTTTGATCGGATGAATAAATTTTTGAAGGATATTGACCTAATCAACAACAATCAATTCTGCTTTCTGCAAGATCTACTGTGACTCAATTATTATCGACGTTTAATGACCTGGCAAAATCGCAAAACCTATCCATTGCAGCTCATGTCATCTTTTTAGACCTAGCCAAAGCTTTCAACAGTGTACCCCATGAGCGGCTACTATTTAAGCTGAAAAGTAACGGCATTAATGGCTGTTTACTAGACTGGCTTAGACACTTTCTTATAGGTCTCAAACAACTTTTAGTCGTTAGAGGAACTTGCTCTGATTGGTCATCTGTCACCTCGGGTACACCACAAGGGACCATTCTTGGGCCTTTATTATTTCTACTGTACATCAATGACATAACCGAATGTGTGTCACCCACTTTTAAACTCTATGCCAAGGACACTAAAATTTACAGAGAATACCCTTTTATTGATACACAGCATGTATGTAGGTAAGAATATATTTTCGATCATGATTGTTCAATACCATTAACGATTCGCGGCACTTTTCTCTGAAAAGTTGAGGGCGAACTAAAAACGATTACAGGGTTATGTGAAAAGTCATGCATTATAAAAAATTTCAGCCGACTTTTAAAAGGCTATTCACGCTCTTAATGAACAAAAGTAAAAAGCGTTACAAATTCTCTGTGGAATTGAAATGTCCCGTTCAAGGGCACTTAATGAAGCTATTGTCTAAAAGTTACACGTTAAGGTGATGTTTTCCTAACAGGTCCGCGTGACTTAATTAAAACATTGATCTTTTGTTTCTCATCTTCCAATGGCAATTGCCCTATATGGTATTTTCGATTACATACAAAGCATAAAAGGGCCATTTCAGGTAGAGGTATTCATTTCAGCTTATCAGTTACAACAAGCAAGTGGACATCTTATCCCAATCAGATTGTACACTCCATTCAAATACAATGTCTTCGCCATGTATTTCCTGTCGTCTACCAGTGAGGCCTTCTCAAAAAGCTCTCCAGTGCGATGGTTGTTTTCGTTAGCAACATCGTACCTGTGGCACTGGCATTTCTCAAAGCGATTATCGTGACCCAGTCAGGACTGGTGCTTCAATCGATTGGTGCTGCAGTACCTGTGACTTCCCTCAACCAATACCTGTTGCAGAAAGTACCCCAGTGGATTTGGATGTACCTTCCGATCTCATGTCCACAGTCCATGACCCACCTGTTCCCATAAAAGATCCAGCCCTAGACAAGTCACCGATTGCAGAGCCGCTGGCTTCGGACCAACCAGATGATTCTCCATCTACTGTCAACTTTGAGGTGACCAGCAGCACGAAAGGCAAACCCAAAGCTGATCGACAGTCGAGGGTATAGCAACAGTATTAAGAGGTGTCAAGCTCAAGCCACTGACTGGCTATGCACCAAAAGACCAAAGGTTAGTTCATAGTTGTTTATTTAAGGTCTTTTCTGTGGGTTTACCGGCACAATAACCCCTAGGTTTTCGATCAATCAGCACATGTGTAGTATCTGAGTCATTTTATAAGAAAGCAATAAATCTGATATAGTGAAAATAGCTACAACGACTGACTTTCTTCTCTTTTGTTCTATCATCAGATCAATCCCTGTAGAGCCAGTGTGATTTAACACAGCGATGGTAGTTTTTCTCGCGGTCCCTCGCTCCATAGCCACCTGGCTGAAGTCTAAGCAGCAGTAGCAGCTTCCATAACGGTTAAAGTAAAAGCAAAAGCAGTTGCAGACATCTTTCGTCCAGCCTCTGCCAATATCGAGGAGGTACTTCTTGAAGATATTCCAGATGGTCCCTGCCCCAGCCTGGCCAAGCCCAAGTACATAGCTACAGCGGCCAATTGTCTCTGCCAGCAACTTTGGCCTTAAGACCCCAAGGATTTACAGTTCAAGCTCGACGAGGACCATATCCCGGATGGTTTCTTTCATGCAGATGTCACAGTCAGAGATCGGAGACATTTGGTGTTTGCCACAAACCGGCAGCTAGACATCATAGCCATAGCCAAAGCCAAGCACTGGTATGTCGACAGGACATTTAAGCTGTTCATACACCTTTAGTCAGCTACTGTCAATCAACGCATTTGTACGGAAGGACGATTATGTGAAACAAGTACCCCTAGTCTTTGTCCTGATGTCAGGTAAAAAGAAGAGGGACTACAGCAAAGTTTCCCAGGCAGTTTGGAAGCCCTCCCTTCAACACCAGTGGTAAAGCAGGTAACACTAGATTTTGAGAACGCCATTTGGGCAGCTGTCCGAAAAGAACTTCCACAGGCTACGATACAGAGGTGTACATTCCATTGGATGCAAGACCTATGGAAAAAGGTATGATTAAGTCTGTGGAAAAGAAAAAAATAAATTTTTAGTTCATATTTGATGAGACAGTTTAATGTAATAACATTAATTGATTATCGCAGTTATATACACAACTTAAGAAGCTGCGAAATTAAAGTCTGAAAAAAAACTCAGGCCTGAATGGGATTCGAACAACAAGCGACAACTGCAACCAGGCTAAAAAGTATGCAATCGCTTGAGATGAAAAGCCTAAACAGGCACAAGATTACTTATGCAGTCCAAGTGGTCACCCTTGATCCTGTAAAAACAATGGTTCAAGACTTAAAGAACCACAAAGGAAACACTAAACAGGCAATCATACATTGTCAGACCATTAAAGTCACCACCCTTTTATGTTCCTTTTCTGCAAGCAAACTTGGTGACAAGATGTATGTGGACAATTCCCATTACCCTCAAAAGAGGACTGTGGAGATGTTTCACAGAAGAATAGATGAACTTAAAAGAGATCAGTTTGGAATCAATGAGGGAACCAGATGGTTCAGCATGTGTTTTACTAGCCACCAATGCCTATGGTATGGGCATTGATTGCAAGAATGTGAAAGTTGTGATACACTATGGGCCTTCTTACGACGTGGAAACATATTAGTAAGCTTAAGATCCGACGACGGCGAGATTCTATGACGGCAGACTTGGTCGAGGGGGCTTGGGGTGAGGTCGCCGTCGCAATGGCGCGAAAAATAGCATTAAGAAAACTCGCGCGACGGCGGATTGTTGTAGCGCCTTTTCCTGTTGAAGTTTAGAAATAAATACGAGAGCGATGACTACTTTTAGAAAGGTTCGTGAATTGTTACTGACAAATTTCGATGATGGCGACATTTCAGAAGATGAATTTTTACTGTTGTATGATGTCAACAGATCTAAAAATCCGGATTTTCCCTACCAGAATTACGAACATTTTGACCTCGAGAGGCTTGACGAAAGTGAATGCTTAGCAGAATTTCGTTTCAGAAAAAGTGACATACCTGTTCTCAAAGAGGCAATGGGGTTGCCTGACTCGTATACATGCGAACAGGGGACTGTATGCGACGGGATTGAAGGCCTTTGTCTTCTGTTGAGACGATTAGCGTATCCCTGTCGATACAGTGACCTTATCCATCGTTTTGGCCGCCCGGTTCCAGAACTTTGCATGATAACCAGTCATGTAATGGATACTGTCTACACCTTACACCATCATCGTCTGACAGCATGGAACCAAACCTTACTGAGCCCCCCTCTGCTTCAGGCATATGCTGATGCCATACGAAGGAAAGGTGGTGCTCTGCCAAATTGCTTTGGCTTCATAGATGGAACAGTAAGACCCATTTGCCAACCACAAGAAAACCAGAGGATCGTGTACAACGGACACAAAAGAGTCCACGCATTGAAATACCAGTCTGTGGCATTGCCCTGTGGTATGATAGCCAATATGTATGGGCCAGTAGGTAATAAAAATCATTTCTTTTAATTAATTCTTATGTCTTGTTATATCCATCTGTCCCACCGTAAACTCAAACAGCGCGACTGCAGTGAAAGTCGTTCTATTGTGGTAGATATAAAGTATTATTATAAATAAAAGATATATTCATTTTTGACATTATAAATTTCAACTTTGATATGATTTTCTCATTTCTTTCAGAGGGCCGCAAACATGATGCTGGGATTCTAGCCGACTCTGGCCTTATGCGAGATCTTGAGCGCTATGCCTTTTCCCCAATTGGTGACCCCATGGCGTTATATGGTGACCCAGCGTACCCACTGAGGGTTCACCTAATTGTGCCATATCGTACTGCTGGTATTAGCCCACACATGGAAGAATTTAACAAGTGTATGAGCACTGTCCGTGTTTCGGTAGAGTGGCTCTTTGGAGACATAATTAATTTTTTTAAATTTGTTGATTTTAAGAAAATTCAAAAGATATCATTGAGTGCAGTGGGAAAGATGTACATTGTATGTGCAATTTTAAGAAATGCCATGACTTGTTTGTACGGAAATTTCACTTCCGAGTTCTTTGAATTTGACCCACCTACCCTTCAGGATTATTTTTCTTAACACTTTACACCACTTGTAAAGAGAAATGAAATTTCAATGATTAATAATGATGTAAAAAATACACAAGTCGATTGAATGTAACATAGTTTATCTGCAGCTTTCCAATAAACTGTACAAAGTAGGGGAAGTTATCCTCTAATATTTGTACTTAGATCAAATCATGTATACTGAAGCAACTTCGATTAATGTAAAGGAAGGTTCAAAATCTATGTAAAGAGGGATAGGAGGGGATGGGCATGAGTTGGGCTTTTGAAAGTATCCCGAAGAACAAGGAAAAAAACAAGTTATAAAAACATTAGGGTATAGGCAAGAGAGGTTCATCCTCCCTTGGGGTGGGGGAGGAGGGGTAATTCCCCCAAAATACAGAATAAATATTTAAAAATCATCACAGGTCCTCCCTTCTCCACATATGAACCCTCCTCAATCATACAAAAATATGGTCAAAAGGCCTCTTAAACTGAACAAAAAATCAGGCTATTAAATCTGTCGTAGTACATTCAACGACCCTCAACATGTTCAAGTTGCTTAGTTTTGTTTTTCTAAAAGCTTTAAAATGATTTGTGACTGCTGTTGTTGCATAGCAGCAAAAATCTGCTGAAACTGCTGCATTTGATTCTGTTGCTGCCTGACTTGCTGGGCCATCATTTGCATCATTTCTTGATGTTGCTTTCGGGACTCGTCTTGCTGTTTACTTTCAACTTCCAGGCGCTGCTTTTGTAATTCCAGCTCTTCAGCTTTCCATTTCTGAGCCATATCATTTTTCTCGCGTAAATATGCAATTGTTTCTCCACCACTCCTTCTTGTGATCTTTGTGATCTTTGGCTTTGGTTGAGCATTCTCTCCATCCTCGACTTCATCACCCCCCTCTCTTTTCTGTGTTGAGCGAATGCTCTCCATTGCTCTCTTCCGCATCTCCACAGCTTTAGCGTGGTCTGCTTTCTTCTTGTTGCTTTCAACTGTGTTTTCAGCATCACTTTCCTTTTCCATTATTTCTTCCAAAGCTTTTTCGACATCACTCATGCTGGTCTCAATGCCGCTTGCTTTCTCCTCTTCTTTTAACTTTTTCTTTAACTTTTCAATGAGAAGTGTGTACCGCTCTCTCACTGAACGCTTTGAAACCCTAAACCTTGGAATTTCCAAGGAGTTAAGATTATTGGCAATCTGGTCCCAAATGTTTCCTCTCTCAACACTTCCCTTTTTCGCTTTACAAGGTTCTAGGGATAAAATTTCTTGAGATAGACAGAGGTCATGGTCTTCCGTCCACTCCATGTTAGACCTGCAATTCGAAAAAAAAATAACGAAGACTTCATCTCGACCTTGGAAACCGGTTAAATCGATTCACCGTTAAATCAGTTCAGATCTTTCTAAAGCAAATCAAAGCGGTCTCAGTCATGATTGTGTACATGTGTACATGTGCAATGTGCCGCCTAATTCAAGCATAAACTAACCGTGATGTTGTATTTTGAGCAGTTTCGAGAAGCAAGCGTTTCGTGTCTCAACGACGATGCATTTGTTTTGCCTTACTGAAAGCTCTTGATTAAAATTACATTGTAAGAGAAGCCGAGTAAAAAAAAAAACGCTATTTCGAGAAAAGATGAGTGACATAATCTATTGGACCTCAATTTAATGCCGAAACAAATCTACGATATCATAATTGTTAATAAACACATCAATAAACACAAGAAAAAACTTGTAAAACTTACCGGGTTGCTTTCGTTGTCGAGTTGACCGAGTCCATGGCGATTAACGAGTCAAACTGTTTAGAGAAGGCAAAGAAATTTAATTTAAATACCGTGTTCAAATCGTTTAAGTCGCTCAGAAATTCGACAAAAATGGTCTACTGAGAATAAACTGTTAACAGTGCTAAAGAATTTCGCTCAAAATGTGTTTACATGGCATTATTTTGATCAAGTTTACTCACGTTTTACACGCGACGGCAAAATGGCCTTCTTCACGTCACAGACAAGGCCGCTACGGCGGGAAACTTCGCAACGACGGCAGCCGGAAGTCTTTCTAGCAGTAATTTCACTTCCGCTCGCCGCCACAGACTTCTGCCGTCGTTGGATCTTAAGCAGCCTATTAACCAGAGAGTGGTAGAGCTGGGAGGTCAACTACAGACATGTGCCGGTCTCTGATGCTTTACTCAAGCCCCACGATGAAATATTGCACAGAAAAAGTGAAAACCTATGCACGCGAGTCAGGGGGACAGTAGTGATTTTGTTTTCTTTAATTCAAAATCTACAGAACCCCAAGAGGTTTCAAGACAAGTGAGTGATAGTCAGAACGTAAGTCTTTACCAGAAGATAATGTTCCTGAAGATGGCTTTGAAAGAACAATATTTAGGCAGGGCAAGGGTTGCAAATGTGCCCATGTTTACTCCTGCAAAGTTGTCTGGTGGATTTGGAAATCCAAAGATAGAACACACATTATACAACTGTGAGAAAATGTTCACTGCAGCCCACATTTTCAAGTTTGTTGACACAAGGCGTTTAAGTGTGGCATTAGAAGTTTTGTTTGCTATCGAAGAGTCGGAACATGACGACAACTCAGAGTTTGGTGACAAGGATATCTTTGAATTTGACATTGAGGATTCCATCTTGGCTGGCATTCCAGGAGATCTCCTCTATATTACTGAAGATTCTGGATCTGACTTTGAGAAACGCTTGTTTGACATTTAAATTATCCTTGTTCTTGATATAGTACCCATTATATATTGTTGCATGGTAAAATTTTATTAAACGTCAAAAGTTGATAATTGCCTTTACTACATCGATTTTGAAATCACAGGTGATCCCTGTAATTTGATTGGCCCATGGCAGTGTGATTTACTCAAATCGCATCTCTTTTTTCAGCCAATGAGAATTAACACAAAAATAAAACAACCAATCAAATTTAGTGGCCTGTTAAAATGAACCAATCAAACTGCTGCAAAATGAAAGACAGAAAGAACTTTTTTAACAAGAGTTAGGCTTTTGTGACAAAAATGGCTGAATTCAATTACTTACAGTTCCTATATGATAAAAAATGAGCTCCTGTTGGCTGAAGAACTAACTCTGGCGAGTTTCCAACTTTCAGTGTTTATTTTGATGAATATTTTGGCGATTCTTCCTCAACGTTGGCCCAAAATTCATCTGGTCCCGAGTCTAGCATAATAGAAACAAATGAAAACCAGACAGCAACAAACCCTGTGCCAACACCAGAAGTAGATGTTTCCAGGTTTCCTGTGGTTTTGAGTGAAGCAATACAAGAGCTCAAGTCGGTTGCTTTGAATAAAAATACCTGTAGCTCCACAAAAAAGTAGAAGAACGTGTTTAAAAGCTGGTGCCAGTCCTGTCATGTTAGAAATATCTGTATTAAAAAATGGCGCCAGAAGAACTTGACAAGGTCCTCAGTGGGTCCTTCGCCGAGGTAAAAAAGAAGGATGGAGATAATTACGAACCAAAATCTCTGAAAAGCATGCAGACTGCCATTGAACAGTACTTAAAGGAGAAAAACTACCCGGTGAGCATTGTGCAATCGAGGAAGTTTCACACATCACAAGAAACCCTCAACCCTGCGCCAGCAGGGAAAAGGGAAAAGGCCAAACAAAGCTCAGCCACTCTCACCAGCAGAAGAGTCAGCCCTGTGGGAAAAAGGTCAGTTGGGAGATTTCAATGGAAGGGTGTTGACCAATGTCAACTTTAAAAACTTGACAGAGCAACTGGGATTATGAGGTTGCCAGGAACACTATGATGCTAAGTGGAGGACTTTGGCGACTGTCAACCAACTGTCAACCAACTGTTGGCCGACAAACGGCCAACAGTCGGCCGACAGAATTTGTGCACATGAACGTTAACTTGTTGACCGACTGTTGGCCGACTGTTCGGCCAACAGTTGGTAACATGTCGGCAATCTGTCGGTTCGGTAGGCTGTTGGTAAGCTGTCGGTAATTTGTCGGTAGCATTTATCGTAAACAAAAAATGCGTATTCAAAGTTTTCAGCAAATAAGACATGGATCCAAAATTGACTCGGGAATGATACTTTTTCTCGGACCAAGCACTTCCAATGATTTGGTTAGTGGAACATTTCGAAAATTTATTATTTACACATACATGACATACACGAAAGGTTCGCAGTGCATTATAGGGCGATACAAACTTCATAGCATTACTCGCGTATTACAAAGCGTAATTGGCCTAAAAAATATTGGTTTCTCGCTTAAATAAATACTCCAATGGAAATTGCAACACGTGTAGAGATTTTTCAAGTTTGTGGGATCAGTTTTAGCACACATGTCCAATACACCCGACCTGAGTCGGGTTGTCTTCACCAGCTGGCGGATTGAGTCCGATTGCGACCGGAACCGGAAATAGACGCAATGCGCTTTATTATTGGTACCGGAAGTAAGAGGTTAAGGGGAGCGAGGGGGTTGAAAATGTTGGCAAACAGACTCGATCGGATCCGATGGAGACAGTTCGCCCTGGCAAGAGTCCATCGGACTCCCCGGAAGTCAGTTCGCGAGACAGAGAAATTCTCTCTCGGCCATGAGGCAAAACAAGCGCGCTAGACTGTGTAACATCCGTCGTTCTTTAAGCCATGAGGCGAGAAAAACGCTATACATGAAATATACGCCGTTGTTTAAGCTAACTGATGCGAAACAAGCGCGCTACAATGGAATATGCGTCGTTCTTTTGTCATGAGGCGATATAAACGCTACACATTAAATATACGTCGTTCTTAAAGCCATGAGGCAAAATCCCTCGTTCTTAAAGCCAGGAGACGAGAAAAACGCTATACATGAAATATACGTCCTTCTTTAAAGAACAACGAATGAGGCGATATAAACGCTACACATTAAATATACGTCGTTCTCAAAGCCATGAGGCAAAATCCATCGTTCTTAAAGCCAGGAGGCGAGAAAAACGCTATATATGAAATATACGTCGTTCTTTAAAGAACAACGAATGTTACATGAGAAGCGCGTTTGCTTCGCTCATGACTTTAAGAACGACGTATATTTTATAGCTTAAGCCACGAGGCGAAACAAGCGCGCTACTCATGTAACATTCGTCGTTCTTTAAGCCACGAGGCTAAACAAACGGTACACATGAAATATACGTCGTTGAGGCGAAACAAGCGCGCCACACTGTGCAACATTTGTCGTTCTTTAAGCCATGAGGCGAGAAAAACACTACACATGAAATAATCGTCGTTCTTTAAGAGGCAAAACAAGTGCGCTACAATGCAAAAATACGTCGTTCCTTAGCCATGAAGCGAGACAAGCGCGCTACACGTGAAATATACGTCGTTGTTTAACTGTATTCATGAAACCGAACAATTTTCAATTGTGCTATTCAGAATATTTTATATTTAGTTTATTTGATTTAGGGAAGTTCATTCCTGTGTGCAAATAAGCACATATATGGTTGTTAAATGCTTTATTGTGAATGTCAGGAAACCGTCGAAAACACTAATGTTTGTAGACATTGTATTGCAATCAAGAAAGGAAAACAGATTTCATATTTCAGTGGTATTCAGGTGCTTAATATGGCTTCTAAAATTTGTTCGTTATAATTAGAAGAAGGAAAGGAAAGAGCATTCTATTAAAGGTCTTCATTATGACTATCTAACACATAAAGCATTAAATCTTTCACTCTACTCTACGTTGCTGTATATTTTCTAAGTCTCTCGCGAACTGACCCGACACGAGTCCGATGGACTCTTGCATCGACGACCCGTCTCCATCGGATCCGATGGAGTCCGTTTGCCGACATTTTCCCTGACCCCTTTCACTATATTCTACGTTGCTGTATATTTTCTAAGTCTCTCGCGAACTGACGCGAGGCGAGTCCGATGGACTCTAACAACGGTGACCCATCTCCATCGGATCCGATGGAGTCCGTTTGCCGACATTTTTCATGTCCCCTTTCACTGTACTCTACGTTGCTGTATATTTTCTAAGTCTCTCGCGAACTGACCCGACACGAGTCCGATGGACTCTTGCATCGGCGACCTGTCTCCATCGGATCCGATGGAGTCCGTTTGCCGACATTTTCCCGGGCCCCTTTCACTGTACTCTACGTTGCTGTATATTTTCTAAGTCTCTCGCGAACTGACGCGAGGCGAGTCCGATGGACTCTAACAACGGCGACCCGTCTCCATCGGATCCGATGGAGTCCGTTTGCCGACATTTCCCCTGACCCCTTTCACTCTACTCTATGTTGCTGTATATTTTCTAAGTCTCTCGCGAACTTACTTCCGGTGAGTCCGATCGTTCATGGCCTTTGTCCATCGGACTCAGTTTGGGTGTATTGGACAACCCTCAGTTTTAGAGACATCTTTCGTTGAATGAGCTTCATTTGGTGAGATTATAACAATGTGTAGTTTCCATCGTCTTAAGTCTGTGGCGAACTAGAATGATTGTGTGATGCTTGCGTTACGAAATGAACACTAAGCGGATCTGTCAACAGATAGTTGACACTATTGACCCACGTCAATACGCCCGCCAAGGGCATTCAACTGTGTATGCACTAATCTACTTAATGCAAGCTATACACGAAGCTATTGATTCGGAAAACAGCTCTGTGAGAATTTTTTTTGCAGACTTTACTAAAGGATTTGATCTTATAGCCCACTCAGTATTACTAGATGAGCTCAAATCCAGGTCAACAGGTCAACGGAGGCATTCCACAAGGGACAAAACTTGGATTAACGCTCTTTTCTTTCATGATAAACAAGTTGCTCAGGAACTGGCATATGCGTATAAAGTATGTCGACGACACTACTGCATTCGAGATTATCACTAGGAACTCAATAAGTGTGCTAGATTTAGTTGTTTGAGAAATTCATGATTATTGTATAGAACACAAGATGAAACTAAATCCCAAAAAAATGCAGAGAAATGCATATAGACTTCATGAGGAATTTGATTACCGCATTGCGACCTATATCTGTTGGAAATAAAGAGGTAGAGCGTGTAGGAATGTATAAGCTTTTAGGAGTTATAATTAGTGACGACCTTACATGGAATGCACATGTTAAATATGTAATTGCCAAAGCAGCTAAGAGAATATACGCCCTTAGATTACTGAAGCGTGCAGGAGTAATGCCAAAAGACATACTAAAAGTATGCCTTTGTAATGTTAGGTCAGTCTTGGAATATGCTGGGCAAGTGTGGCAGGATATCCCTGCATACTTGTCTGATGCTATCGAATCAATACAAAGAAGAGCTTTGGAAATAATATTTCCTAACTCTAACTATCAGCAGGCACTGGACCAAGCTAATCTTACATCTTTAGCAAATTGTAGGGAACTGTTATGTAGAAAGTTGATGGCTGATATGAGGAATGAGAGCCACCCTATATCTTTCTTAGGTCAACATGATACAATACGAACTATTCCATATCAATTAAGATCAGGAAATACTATGGCTACGAGAACAATGAAAAGGACTAAAAGAGCCAATGACTTTTTTACATTTAATATATTGTTGTTATCTTAGTTATAAGGTTTAGTTTGTAGAGTTATTAGTTGGCTTGTAAGTTTCCTGTAAACTACACTGTTTATTCAGTTTTAACTGCCAGAAGTGTCAATAAACTATTTATTTTATTTTAATTTTATAGTTTCTCAGCTCAGGTTACTTGTAATTCTGGATAAAAATAACATAAGCATGAGAAGAAGAGAGCTTGTGTAATAAGTTTGGATCGGTGAGCATTAAACAAGGAATTGTGACAGTTCTCATGCGTTTTTTTTTTGTCAACATCTTAAAGCTATTCACGACAAAAGTGGCACCTTCGACGGGACTCTGTTACAGCAAGAAAATTACAGTGAAGATGGGGACGTATGAGGATCGACTTAAGGCTGTGCATACTAAATTAGCGATGCTACAGATGGCCAGACACAAAATGTTATTGCGAAAGGGCATCTACAATCACTGGAAAGGCAGCGAAACATCTTGGAGAGAAAACTTGAAGTGCACAACCTAAAGGTGGAAATTCAAGAAATTGAAATAATGTTGGTAATAATTTCTCTTAGAAGCTCAAAGAAGATGGCATATCCTATTTCTGTAATATCTATACTTGGTCAAATAATAAGGGTCCCTATAAAGGAGATATCTCTTGTAAAGTTTATCTCTTTTCTTTATGGATACTTTCAAGCCTGTTGAGACCCATGGTTTTGACAGTGATTTGATTTTTTTTTTGACAATTTTCTCATTGGAGCGTGTTTATCAATGATTCTAGCAACATGACTATAAAAGGATTGGAAAATATCATTTGCATTAGTACTATCACTACATGGGAGAATCTCAAGCCAATTTATAGAGGACACTTCAGTTATGAGAGCCTCTTTGTCTAAAGCAGAGAAATCCCTTTTGTACAATTTGCAATTTTGAGGCAATGTTGCTAGTTTATTTATGATAACAAAATTTGGGAGGTGGTCTGTTATGCCAGAAAGAATATTGCCACTCAAAACTTGGTGTTCAAGAGAATTAAAAAATATGTTATCAATTAAGGTTGCGGAGTGATCTGTAATTCTGGTGGGTTTTAGGATCTGAGGATGAAAGGCATAGGCACCTAGACTGTTTACAAAAACTTCAGTATCAGAATAAGACTCGTAATTTAAAAGATTTATGTTGAAATCTCCCATCAGTAGACAGTATTTGTTCTCCTTATTTATTTTCTCAGTGGCTTTGTAGAGAAAATTTAAGGTGGTATCAAGTTGTGCATTGGGATGTCTTTACACAACCCCACATATTATATTATGCTGATTAGGAGTATCTAATTCAATAAACAGGGACTCAAACTCAGGCTCACTTCTTATTAAATAGCAAAGATTTTCCTTTACAAAAAAGCCAACCCCCCCTCCTTCAGATAAGGTTGGCTGTGAAAGAAAGTTATAGCCTGGGAGTCTAGTATTAGTGATTGGTTCAGACCCATACAATATACGAGTTTCTGATAGGCCAATAACAGGAAAATGATGGAAATTGATGATGTCTTATCACTTCATAGCATTTCATGGAGCAAATGTGTGGGATTCGGTGTGGACAATGCTAATGTTAACCATGGTAGCAGAAATTCAATCATGACTAGAGTAAAAGCGAGAAGTCCATCCTGCTACTTCATGGGTTGCCCCTGTCACTTAATACACAATATAGCCTGCAAAGCATCTGAGGCATTTTCTGATGCCTCCGAGTTTAGCCTGGAAGACATGTGTATTGACACGTACTATTATTTTGACAAGAGCACGAAGCGAAAATCACTGTTAGTTGAATTTGCTGATTTTCTAGATGTTAAGTACCGTCAAGTAGTCAAATGTCAATACACGCTGGTTGAGCCTGGGAACTGCTGTGAGACAAAAGTTGGATATGTATCCAGCATTGAAGAGCTATTTCTTGTCCAAGACAGACAGCAATCCTAGATTCAAGCGCCTTAAAAACCAGCTTTCAGATCCCATGCTAGAAGTTTATCATTTTTTTTATCAGGCAGTGTTACCAACATTCACTATTCCAAACCAGTTTCTGCAGAGGGAGGATCCCTGCATTTATGCTGCCCATGGACAGTTTAATACCTTTGTTCAACTCCTTCCAGGCAAGTTTGTTCAAATTGACACGATTAAGGCTGGAAAACCTGTTGACAAGGTAAATTTTGAAGGGGAAAGTCAACAGCGGAAAAACAGTCAGCTATTTATTGGCTTTGCAACCAGACAAGCCCTTGAAAAACTTGTCAGTAAGGGTGACAGATGAAAGGAAGAGAGATCGGTTCTATCAAGCAGTGCGTCACTTTTATCAGTGAGCTGCATTGGAAGCTATTTCCTTGCAAGATGATACACTCATCCATTTGTGGACTTTTTTTTTCAGAGAGAGAGGGTGCATCGTTTGAGGATGTACAATTCTTTCTGAAGAAATATCCCACAGTTCTGACAACTACTGCGAGGTAAAACCAGGTACGTCAAGCCGAAGCCTTACAGATTCCTAAGGGGTGTTCAAGACATATCAGAGAAGCATTGCTGGAGGCATGGAAGGGTTGTGTATGCTTCTTAAACACCTTGCTTATTCATGTAGATACAGAGTTATGATCCCGCTATTTGCAAGACCAGTGCCTGTCATTTGTATGATCACGAACCATGTTCTGGACTTTGTGTACAGCAACCATTCCCCGTTAATTACTGAGTGGAATGATAATCTGCTGAGTCCAAATCTTCTGGAAGTTTATGCCAATGCTGTTCACAGAAAAAAAAGCTGCTCTACAAAATTGTTTTGGATTCATTGACGGTACTATTTGTCCCATAGCTAAGACCTGGGGTAAACCAATCATCTACAATGGGCACAAACGAGTCCATTCAGTCAAGTTTCAGCCAGTTTTCGTACCTAATGGAATGATCGTGCATCTATGGGCCAGTGGGTAAGTTTACCATTGCATTCTCTAGAGTTAAATAAATACACCACAGTAAGCTTATGATAACAAACTGGTCTGTAATTTCATTCTTGCCTGAATAAAAAGGTATTTTGGGCTGCCTTATGCTACGAAAGTTGGTATAAAGTGCACACAGTGCAGTGTAGCCTCTTGACTCTTGAAAACTCTGTGGTAATATATTACGAGGTCTAGAACTGACTGAAGTCAGACAGGCGTGGCAGCGATAAACTATTACATCATTTATTCCTCAAAATGAATGAAATGATTTTTATTGTTTCAGAGGGTAAAGGCCAAGATTTTGGAATGTTAGTTGATTCCGCTTTGTTGCATGACTTGAGCAAACATCTGTACAACAATAAATGAGCCAATGTGTGTTTACAAAGATCCCACATATCCCCCACAGGGTTCACCTCCAGTCACCTTTCAGGGAAGTTGTTCAACTCCTCTGTGAGTGCCAGTCACATTTCAGTAGAATGGTTATTTGGAAAGAAAGAAAGTTAATTAAAGCAATTAACAAAAAAGAAATTAACAGAAACGATCAAGAACGTAAAGCAACTGAAAGATAGACTTGGAAACGGGGAAGATGACACCTATAAGCTAGAAGCTGCCTTTGACAACCTACAGCAGTACCCAAAACTGGACTGTTTGGAAATAAATGGCGTACCGGTGCCTCCACAGGAAAACCCCAAGCAAATTGCAGTTGAGATTGGAGATTCAAGATATAACCGTCCACCATATACAGTATCTACAGCCCACCAACTCCTGTCAACAAAGAAAGTCAAGGATCAACTGATTGTGAAATTTGTTCATAGCGATATTCACAATAAGTTCTACTATAATCATCACAAACTTTTGGGTAAGTCTGCAAAAGATATCAATATTATCGGAAGAGAGTTCGGCAGAAGCATTCTGGAAGATTCTAAAGTCTTTATCAACGAGTTGCTGACTCTCTACTGACGCAAGCTCTTTGGATGAGCAAATAAATTCCGCAGGAATAACAAATGGCTGCATATCTGGACAGTTTATGGTAAGATCCACCTACAGGAATTCGACGATTCCGAAGTCTTCAGCTTTTCCAGTTACGAAGAGTTTGATGAATTCATTGGTATTTAGAAGCCTGCACAGTAGTATAATTTAGGCATGTAGTAGTGCTAATAAGCCACGACGGCTTGTAGTCAGGAAAATATCTCAAGTAGATTTGATATTCACTCTGAATTGGACATATATAATTTATTACCGAACCCAGATGAACTTGATGAGAATGATCCTGACTTTATGCTAAACAATGAAATCTCCACAACTATTCAGCGCCTAATTGAAATTATTGTTTAAAGTATTGTTTTCCAACTACCTAGTGGAGACCAGCACATTCTGAGCAAGTTATTGGTAGCAATGTCTAGGCGTGGGAAGCAACAGAACAACCTGGTGCTTGAGACAACATAGTAAGTTCACACTAGCATTATAATTGTTGTCACAGTCATAATGGCAATTAAACCAACCTGCCTGTTTTACACTGCCTGTAAGGACTTGGCATTTTCAAATTACACGCGACATTTTAGGTGTCCGAAATTGAGTACTCTTAAAATATCACAGTCACTGGTTAAGGGTTCGGATAATACATGAAATGTCCTTTATTATAACTTAGTGTAAGATGCTGTTACTTCAAATTGGCCTGATTGGCCCATGTCTTTCAACTTGTAATGGAGATAGTAATGTCCATGTTACTTGAATATCGTAAGTTAGAATTTCGGCACCTCCCTTTAAGCCGAAACCACTGCTTGATTACCCTGAATACCAGTCTCCAAGCTTCACTTGTTTAGTACTGACATGCACACACAACAAGCAAAGCAAGGAGACTCAGGAACCAAGACCCCTAAGCGGCAGTTTCGTGAGTTCACATGTTTTGAACCAAAGGAATTCAAAACACCAAAGACTGGCTAGCAGCGTGAAACTAACATTTATTTAAAGGAATTTTACTTCTAAATACAACTTTGACTCTCAGAAAAGAGTAACGTAATATCTCAAAATATTTGCGTTTTATGTGTCTAGGCAATTTAACTTTTTGTTTAAAACCTGAATTCATGGCAACTGCCATTAAGGGGTCGTCCTCCCAGAAGCTCCTTCACTCGTTGTGTGTTTCGCCTGAGCGCTCCATTGACCGATCACCCTCTTGAGAGAAAATCCAGAAACCACAAAAGGTTGGAACCTAGAATCAGGTCGAAAAGGCAGCTATCCTTTCTGACAAGAAGTAAGTACAGGAATTATGTCTGGTGAATCCTGTTGAAATACCATTGAAATGGTTTATCAATATTGGAAACAATGTTGTTATGCTGTTCAGTTTGATTCGCTTTGTTGGGACAAATTTTAATCAATACCACACAACAGAAGGGTGATCAAAGTGTAATTTATTCTAACACTATGTATCTGCTAATACAATATATTATAATATAATCTCAAGTCAACAGTGGTTTTGAGTTAGACTGTGTACAGATTAAGCATTAATTACAAAAGTTGTAGAGCAATCTTTCCATCCTGAACACTGTGCTCAATAAACTTTATGATTGCGTCTCGACAGAAACAGCACTTAGCATCCTCAGGCCACACTTTTAACAGACCACAATAGCTATAAGATGCATCACTGAACACCCTTTCTGGGATGTAGGCTACATCTTTGCATGCAGCTTCTGGCTGCTGAAAAGCTTGCTGAGGCAGCTAAATCAGCATCACATATTCATTTATAACTATTTTACCCCATCTGTTTTGATATGTTGTATTTTCACTTAATTTTTTTTCAGAAAAACATGCTTTGCTTCTCACCCTTCCATTGTTACCATTCCCCATACTTTTCAAGCATCTCACGACAATGAGTGGGGACAATGTGACCCAATGTCCAGACAGTAGGATATACAGAACTTGGCAAGAACAGTGAATACTCATAGCAGGCAATACACAGCTGATAAATCTGGTCTAATGTTATCTTAAAACTATTAAAGAGAGAAACAGTCTCTCAGCCTCACACCAAAGTAAGCTTAAGCAAGAACTGTTTGACTTTCTTTCCTGGAGTTACTGTCACAGCTTAGCCACTTGATTAATATCACGAGGTTATGACAAAAAAACGGGAATCTTTTTCAGTTGTTCTATAATGCAAATCTGACCCTTTCGTTTCATTGAACCATTGTTTTGTCTTGTTTGCAAAGCGCTTGGTCTTTAGTTCTGATTGCAAAGCTGTAATTGCTCGTGCGAAAAGGCTATCTAGTGGGACCTCTGAAAACGTTTTGCAATCAGCTGGCAGCCTAGATTTTGTTATAGCTTCTGTCAAAACTGCTTAAAAAAAGTACTGCCACGCATTGTTCTTCAGATGAGGGGGTTCCACATGAGCTTTATCCATATAAGAACCTAATAGAGGCAAAAATTGCTGTCTTCTATTTTGTTTGGCAATGAAATCAGTGATTTTAGATCTCTTTGTCTTCTCAGAAATGTTTTCCACTGCTATTCTTTTTTTAAATGCATCAACCTTGTTAACAACATTTACTTTGCTGGTAAAAGCACATTTGCATGATGCCATCACACGCACACTGCATGCTGGAATTTGTAGTCAAGAAAAGAACAAAGAGGGGGCTCATAGTGGAGGCAGGTTCACTTGGTGTGTTCCAGGCTGTTTTACAAACAGTAAAAGAGACGTGCATCTGTCGTTTTATGTTTTCCCAAAGGAAAATAATTTGAGCTGTTGCTGGTTGCACTCAATATCGATAAAAAATTTCACGCCGGCGACTGGACACTGAGTATGTAGCTTGCATTCCAAAGGAGGAAAAAAAGCTACATGTATGGTGGCCTATTAATGCCATAGCAAATTTTATCCTGTATTGTGGTAGAATGTAATAAAATTTGTGTATATTTTCTATTATTTTTTCTTTCCTTTTGTTTATTTAATTTGTTCCTTTTTTTCACATGCTTTCCTTTTTCTAAGAATTTTTGCTTTTTATTTGCTTTTTATTTAACTATTTAATTTTTTCTTTTTTTCACATGCATTTCCTTTTTCTTTGAGAATTTGTTGCATTTATTTTTAGTTTCCTTAGTTTTTTTCTTCAATATTGATTTGTTTCACTTCACTTTATTTCAATTTGAAAACTAAATCAAATCAAGTTCCGTGGCCTAACAATGCCATAGACCACAATGCAGTATGGGCAGGGGCTTAAACCTCCAGCACATGGGCTCTCTTTCAGTCATTGCTCATATAGCTAATCATGTCTTAGGTAAGAGAATCCCTAAATGGGATGCTTTTAAAGAACAAGCCGTAAATAAACATACAGGAAAAACATATGAGTGTAGCTCGCAACCTGAATATATCACAGTTAAACGTCTTTCATCTACTGCAGAGGGCAAACGGCAGAAATATTCAAGAATAGGCCCACTGGCAATGGTGCATCTAGGCAGCAAGGAAGCTTGCAAAAAAACACAAACATCAAGGATATGGACTGCAATGTGTTGGCAGGTGAAAGAGGCCCATCTTATACAGAGATTATCCAAATTACGAACTGGAAAGTACTACACATTCGCTTTGTTGGGAGGAACTCAAGCAAGAATTCACACTTCTCTGGTCGAAAGATGGAAAGTCCTCCCAAGTCACAAGAGACCATGCGAAATTTCCCTCCAGAAAATTCTTCAAGGATACCTGCCTCGATGCCATTAAGCGCAATGTTAAAGATTGGCAAGTTCATACCACCAAGAGATGACATGTTTACTTTAACTCTTGAAGAATTTGGCATCAAAGATAAAAAATGGCTACCTCCTTGCGAGGTCAAAGTTTCTCTGGACGAGCCTTTCTCAAGTGGGTCTTTTCAAGATGCATACAAGGCTACAATGGTTGCTGGTCTGCTCCAGTCTGTCGGATCAAAGTGGCTACTTAAAAAGTTTAAGACAAAATTCCAAATATCGAGACACTATTTGAAAGTATCGAAATTCACACAAGAAAAATAGTCCAAATGAACACACTAGCAAGAAACCTGGCAATGCAAGCCCCTGAACATTTTGGTGAAACCTCCTTTAACAAAGTATACTTTGGAAAGATTAAGTACAAAGTCGTCTCACTCAAAAGATTTTTAGAAGGGGATTTCCAAAAGCACATCAACAACACAGGGGAAATCTATGGAGGTCACAGAAATGAAGTCAGCTCGAAGTCTGAAGCTTTCGTCCATTACAGATATACAGCTACCAAGGAACGGCTCATGGTTGTTGATATTCAAGCCATCGGTTTCTCACTTTGTGACCCAGAAATTGCTTCAAGTACTTTGATAGACAGCAAAGTTGACTCCATTTTCTTTTGCACCGGTGACCTGTCAACATACGCTTCTGAAAGGTTTATCAACACTCATATTTGTAATAAATATTGTCAGAAGTTGAAGCTTAAGGAATTACAACCTGGATCTCAATCTGTACAGTAGTATTTTTTTTATTTAGATTGACATTTTTATCATGAAGACAGTCACAGTTACTGTTTCTTTGTTTTCTTGCTTAAAGTTTGTTTTCTTAAAGCAGGAAACACTTTGAACATGTTACATTATGATTTATATGGAAAGAAGTGCCATAAAATGTTATTATGACTTGTCAAGACTAATATTACAGGGGCTTGAACCTTGCATTTTATTATACTTGTTAGCTTTTACATATATCATAGAAAATTCACCTCTATCGACTTTACAGTAACAACTACCGCTCACAAAAGAAGATCCAAGTGGTGGATGAGCTGAGGAAAGTAAAAAGAGTTGCCGTGATTGCCCGTGAGTTGGGGATTGCCAAAGGGACCGTCGAGGTTTACGCAATCGACTGTTTTGCCGCCAATGCTTCACTGGACGAAACAATGCTCGCACGTCACATGGAGGCCAACCCCGAGTCCTTCAAACTAATAAAGGGAGCGATTGAAGGTTGTAAGGATGGTAAATTACGCACCGTCAAAGATCAGCTGGATGATGTTTTCTCCTACAACCAGATTCGTTTAGTACTCGCGTGTATGATTCGCGATTCGGCAATTGATTAGACTCATTCAGATTGTAATTGTAAGCTTCGTGCAAAGCAGGGGCCTTACAATTTTGTCTGTTTTTATCACCAAGATACTTCGGTTACTGCTATTTCCAGCGAGTTTGTTTTCAAAAGTATTGCCCTTTAATTCTGTCGAACATTTGTCCCTTTCCTACTATTCCCTGTGTCTCCGATGAAGTATTGCACAACAACTATAAATTCAAGAAACAGTACAACAGACAACTCGATTTTACATTGTATCCCCTCTACTATGCTAAAAATAAAGTGGAATAAATAAACGAAGTTAATTTGTTGATTTTCTAGTTAAACTTTTTTATATAGATAGTACAGGCAACTTTTCAAGAGTGCTCTCGAATGAACCTATTTGCAGTAGTAACCTTTGAAACCTTTCATCAAGTCGATTGAGATGATAAGCCAGCACACGCGAGTCAGGTGAATCTCGCGTGTTCCTGTGGTTAGACTATAGTGACTAAAAAGTGGGGCTGCTCATTGCCACTGGACGTGATTGCCTTATTTTTCTTTCCTTGGACAGTTTCATTCCCCTTTTCATACCCTGCGGAAGCGTACACTGTAAAAAATCAGCCGATAACTACAATCCTGGCCAAAAATCCGCAGCACAGGACACAAAATAGCATTGTCAGTGAACATTTTATTCTGCATATCTTAAACCAGTCTCCTAAATTTTTATTAAGCTGTCTTTGCAATTTTAATACCCCCCCCCCTCCCCCCAAACAATGTTGAGAGCAACTGGAATCATTTGGACTGTAGATAAACACAGCATCGTATCCACATTGCATGGGGGAGGGGGGCATGGGAACAGTTCATGATCAAATTTGCAAATCGTCCCAGTATTTTTGGCCAGGATTGTCTGAATAGGTGATTAACCATAAAAAGCAATTTAGATCTTTAGAACTAAGGAAAACCTCTTTGATATCGTTATAAATTGATGTAGGAAGTTCCGTTGGACGTGTCTAGGGTTATAGATATTTGTTTTTGGTTGTTGCGCGCTAAAAGCGGGATTCTTAAGGACATTCTTTTTTTTAACTGTGACGTGCGTATTTACCACCAAAAAGAATTCTAATGGTACTTGCTTGCAGTAAATTCATCTCAGCGGTGGATATTTCTGTGGTGCGTATTTCAAGATAACAAATTTATGGCTAGCAGGATTACTGCGGTACAAAGAGCGTTGGCTTGGTTCTCCTGGAAGTACCATCATGTGTCTTTTCGGGACATTGCACAAGAATGTGGTATTTCTAAATCCTCCGCTGCGAGAATATGTCAGCACAAACCAACGCGCCAAAAAAAAGTCGACAGCGCAGTGGAGAAAGCATCAACAAGGGGAAGACCAAGGAAAGTGAGTGATCGAAGTGTCAGAAAACTAATTCGCACATGAAAAGACATGCAGAGTCGAAATCTGAACATAACCGTGAAAAACGTTATAGAAAAGAGTGGACTATCCCTTGAAATGGCAAGTAGGAGAACGTTCTCCCGTTATCTCAATGAGAAAGGCTATAGCTACTTGCAGGCTAGCAAAAGGGCCTACTAAGCGAAAAGGATCGGAAGCAGCGCTTACGATTTGCCCGTGAAATGAGGCGGAAAGTGAGAGAAAATCCCAATTTCTGGACAAATGAAGTTGCCTTCTTTCTCGATTGCAGTATCATTTGTTCATAAATATAACCCGCAGAGTGGTGCATCGGGTAATAGATCTCGCGTATGGCGACGAAAGGGAGAAGGCCTCAAGTTTATCTCAAAGGCATCCAAGAACTTAGCAGGTGGAAGGCGCTTGCATGTGCTCGTTGCCATCGCTTATGGGAAGGGAGTAATAATGAAAGTTCCTTATGAGAACATGAGTGGGGATTTCTTCGCAACGTTCATTCGCAGTCATTTCAACTTAGCGTTTGGACAAGCTGGGCCAAAAATGAATGGCAGAAGATTGTTTGTAATGGATAACGATCCCTCACAGCGAAGCAAGGTAGCCTCAAACACTCTTAAGGATGTAGAAGCGGAACTTTTAGAGATCCCCCCATGCTCACCTGATGTGGACTGCATAGAGAATGTGCTTCACCTCTTGAAACGGTATTTAGAAGAAGAAGCAATAGCTCTCAATATTACAAGAGAATCTTTTGTAGAATTTAAACATTGAGTGTTAAGAGCTTTTGATAACATTGCAGTAGAAGTCATAGATAATATCACTTCAAGTATGAAGAACAGAATAAAAGCAATCATGGCATCTAAGGGCCATAGAACCAAGTATTAGTTAACAAAACTATGTAAAGCAACACCTTTTCTTTCATTTTTCTACGTTCAAACGTTTAAGTTATTTCAACAAAGATGTGAAATTACTCTATCTGTCTATACAAATCTGCTTATTTAATTTACTTTTAGTAGTTACTGAATAACAACAAACGGTATAGATCTGTTAGTTATGTCTCTGGTATGTACGTGACACTGACGTTGGTCAGTTAAAACATGTCATGGAGACCACATAACCCAAAGAAATACGGTAAAAGTTATCTAATTCTCACTAGCTTTGAAATAAGGCAAACTAACAATCATACTTAATACAAAGTATGCTACGCTTTCCAAATAACAATAACCCAAGACAGGCTTTATCACATCTTGCGTGACAATGGCTTTACATTTCTCACTGAACATTACTCGCTGATCTAAACAATCCTGTCGAAACTACAATAAGTTGCTTTGAAATAAACGCTTTTGAGAAGAAAATGCTTTGTTGTTATCTATCAATTCCACCCCTATTTAACACCGAAAAAGGGGGTTTCCCTAGCTAGCCAACATTTCTCACCCATATTACAATAAAAGCTATGTAACCAATTTGAACATATTTGTAGGTTAAGGGGTGAGAAATGTTCAAAAGTGTATTTAGTGAGTGCATTGGGCTCACTCTAGCATTTTAGAGGGAAGAAAAGATTGTATTGAAAGCATTTGGACGATCTAAAGGCTAACAACCTGCAAAAGAACATTATAAACTGGGTTTTGTGGGTTGAGAAATGTCGCTGAGAAATGTAAACAATACTTGTCGCCTGTGTCTATCTTAAGAAGTAACGCCACCGGCAGTGTTTTCCAATATAAATCGACTAAAACAATGACCACAGGGCACTAACTGTTGCTGCTTCTCTACTGGGATTTGACGCCAAAAATGGAAAAAGCGCCACCTCACGTTCATCATTTCTGTGTTTGTTTGGTCAATGCACGCTCCTTTGACTAAAACGATGGGAGCGTTTGAGGTTGCGAAAAAGGGGTTGTCCCTGTTTAATTCCACATCATGACTACTAAGATTTTTCGGAGCAGGCAAATGAACTGTATCGCCCTCAAGAGCAAGTAAGAGATCTGCCCGCGATATTATCTTGGGATGCCATCTAAAATCATTGAGATAAATAATCTCAGCATCCTCTGCCCCTATCCATGGAAAAGACCGTGTGGCAGGGTTGCAGAAAGCTTTATAAATAACCTTTAACGGAGACAAGATAAACGACTTTCCACAATTTGTAGGGCCATGAATGAAAACATTTTGATATTTTCCTCTACCCTTAGCTAAGGCGGTGTGTATTGCACAACAAAATTCTACTTTCCTTATTCCCTGGCTTGCTAATAACTGGGTGGCTGCTGTTTGCCAGTTACCATCACAACCGGCCGCAAATTCACCCGCGCGTTCTTCTAACAGCTGAATTCGTGTTTTACCTGCGCGAGGATAAAGGGATTCAGCTTGCGAAAATTCCCGAGCCAATGAAATAGCCTCATCCACGGCCTTATTTCCCCGGTTTGCTATAAATTGGGCTAAAGAAGTTTTGCCTTCCCTTTTTTGTTGAACAGCTAAACAAACGAGTTGTAGACGCGACGTTATCCCCTTCGCTTGCACAATTTCACACACATCGTAAACACTGAGGTGTTCCGAGGATTTAGCTCTCCTTTTCCTTTTACCTTTCCCATTTTCTCTTGCCTTCTTTTTTCGGGAAGTTATCGCCTGTTCAGTTCGCGGAACAGCATCCACAAGATCTGGATGACCCCTGGAGTGTACAACGTCCTTGTCCTGTTTAGTGACGTAGTGATAAGCAGTGTAATAGGTGTTGTGGTTATCACTGAAGTTCACTTGTATACCAAACTTCTCGTACAGATAGTTCTTAACCTGGAGCCATCGCGCTCTTTTGGCAAGTTTAAGAGCCATATGGAAATGATACAGATTAATTTCATTGATGCTTTCACCAACATTACTATGAGCCTCAATGCAAACTACCCACTGTACAACTCTCATTCCACAGCTATTCCAGGCATCTATAACTGCCGAGGAAAACGTTTCTCGGGAGGGAAACTTTGCCATGTCAGCACGACTATATGTAATAAGATAAACCGTCCTTTGCGCTGCATTTGCTAATGATTCCATACTTGCAACTGCACTCGGTGCCAAACTTGGGCATGCGCATATCAAATTAGCGTAATTGTATAGCCATCACGACAACGTTTCTGTCCTAAAAAGTGCCATTTAAAGGAAATATTACTTTTTAACACACCCCCCAACAACACAGAGCCCTAAGAAAACTGTCCACAGCAAAAGGAACTTGCAGGAGTGCCTCATAACGCTGAAATAGACTATTTTCATTACAAAGTCAAATTCAGACAATCCTGGCCAAAAATCTGCGGGACAGGACACAAAATAGCATTGTCAGTGAACATTTTATTCTGCATATCTTAAACCAGTCTCCTAAATTTTTATTAAGCTGTCTTTGCAATTTTAATACCCCCCCCTCCCCCCAAACAATGTTGAGAGCAACTGGAATCATTCGGACTGTAGATAAACACAGCATCGTATCAACATTGCATGGGGGAGGGGGGCGTGGGAACAGTTGGTGATCAAATTTGCAAATCGTCCCAGTATTTTTGGCCAGGATTGTAGGTACAATTGTCAATCAAGAAATGCTGCCTGGTTTTTTTTTGACAAATCAGGACAATAACTCTGTCGGAT
The DNA here is from genome assembly GCA_949710005.1 of Ricordea florida. NCBI lineage: Eukaryota > Metazoa > Cnidaria > Anthozoa > Corallimorpharia > Ricordeidae > Ricordea > Ricordea florida. The sequence continues at coordinate 9,324,823 of OX453283.1, forward strand.
CCCCATCCAGATCCTTGCACACTTCACTTGCTTCAAAACATATGCAAAACAAGATCTACTGCTAGCTTTAGTTGTCTGTTCTTTTTTATTTTACAAGATGAATACCCAAATGTCGTCCTAAATTGGGTAACAGGAACAATAAAACAAAGTAACATCAATGAACTGACCATTTCTCCAAAAAAAATGTCAAGTCCCAAGAAAAGAGATGTATAGAGATCACTGTCAAAAAAAAAAAAAACAAAGGTAAATATGGAGCCTACAGCTGTAGATGATCAAAAAGGCCTTGATGTAAAAGACAAAACAGGCATAAAACACTTTCCAGGTAGAGCAAAGTGTACTTAAGCAACATATTTCACGGATATCACTGATGTAATACCCAGTTCATAGTTTCAAGTGTTTCGGGACATTCTTGCAAACCATACAGCAAGGTCAGCAGCATGTCCAGGTGGAGCAAAAGAGATCAGTGCCCCACTCCCAATGTGGCTATGGGAATCCACAATCATGGTAGACTGATCTGTATTAACAATTAGTAAAAATGACTTTCCTTGAGTAACAATTACATGGCAGCTTTGTTTTAAAGACAGGCCACAGAAAATATCTGACAGCTGATTGCTACAATTGCACCCAAAAATATCGTACTGGTTCTCAATGTAGTTAACACCACATTCATCCCCAGCTAATTCAACAGCTTAGTCAACAGCAACATCAATTGCATCATTGTCATACAAGTCATCATGAATTTCATGCCTTTCAAAACGGCCTCCCTCAGGGATACTTGCCACTCACCATCTAGTGTCACACCATCTGAAGGTGGCTCAAGACAAGATAAAAAATACAAATTACCAAAAAAAAGGGCAATAAATGTGCATGCATTACTACCCAACCGACCCAAAAGTGTGGATTGACTGAAATTCACTGGAAGATTCCACTCTGTAATACATGGTGTATGAAAGCTGGGAATCCCATTCAAAGGTGAAGCATGAACATGTAATGAAACAGTGATCAGAGGTGCAGAAGGTGCTCTTGAGGTAGTGACCTGCAATGTGTTTCCTGATGTCTTGGGAACTGTTTTCTGGACTGACACAGTAGAAGCAATGGTTTGAAGTGTGCAGGTCCAGAGGAGGCAATAGGAGTGACCCGCACTGTGTTTCCTGAGGTCATAGGAGCAGTTTGCTGGATTGGCACAGTTGACGCTGGCACAGGTATGGAAGGTACAGTGGAAGCACATGTTGAGGTTGTGACTAACATTGTAGTGCCTTGAGGGGCAGAATTGGATTGCTGGACTGGCACTGTTGACGAAATCATTTGGCCTGCTGCTATATGTGGTATTCCAGGTGGAAGACTATTGGCCTGTCCAGCAAGAGAGTTAAGTGTAGCCTTTCTTTTCTGGTGATATGTACTCAACCAGTTCTTTATCTGGTTCTCCTTCAGGGGTTCAATGCCATGCTGCTTCATCACTTCCACGGCATCCTCTGGTTTGGCACGAATACCACGTGTTGCTTGGCGGTCATAAAACTCAATCATGATTTCTTTCTGAGCCATGGTAAATAGCACCCGCTTTGCTCCACCCTTTCTTAAAGCAAAGCCCTCTTTTGGCTGTCTTTCTGTATAGGGATACTCTGCAACTGGACTCTTGTTCACTGGCTGCAAGGGCACTGGTGCATGGTGTATGAAGTGCACACTGTATGGTTCTCTAGTTTGACCATCAGTTTGGTTTCCTACAGTTCTGGCTTCGTGTGGTACATCTTCTTTGACTGTTGCTCCAGTGGCACCTGCTATTGGCACACTCCTCCTGGACAAGGACTGCAGCTGTGACTTGGTTTTACTCAAGGTCTTTCCAACTCTGACTAATGAGCGACAGACAATACAACCAGAAAATTCACCATCAACAGAAGAGGAAAAACTGCCAAACAATGAGATGTCTTTCAGAGTCCCCACACCTTTGGGTGCTTTCTGTCTGTCAATTAACTACTGGAAGCAGGTGTTCTTTATACTCTAGAAATACACACAAAACAATCTGGCTCAGACAACTGGACACTGATGGAACACAGCTGCTTTCAAAGGATAAATACTGAACTGGATTAAACTGCCCATGACCTAAATAATTTTATTTTCTCACTTGAATCTGCATGCAGTTTTCAATTTAAACAAATGCAAAAAAACTATTTTTGAAATCTTTCAATTTTTTCCACCATTTTGGCTCATCGTCTTTGTCTCCTCGTAAATGCATATTCAGATGAGAACACAGCTTATGGGCACTTTAAGAGTAGAAACAGCTGAAGACATCTTCCCAAAGCTGCATTACTAAATAAAAGTAATTCATTTCTTGTATGCCTACCCAGCTGATTAAAAAGAAGACCAGTAAAACTCTTACAAAGTTATCTTCAAAAACACAATGAATGTAATAAAGCATACTGTACATATGTCTCTCTTGAAGATGCTTAAATAAAATCCATTAAAAGCATCTTAAAATGGATGGCTTGAGGTTATCTCTCTAAAAAAATCTCCATAGTAGCAGTAGCCAGTCGTAGATGCTCTTACCTCAATCAGCTCACCAAGCTGTTCACCACTTTGTAAGTTGTTCCCGACACGTACCCAGCAGACAATTTTGTGGCTGATGTGAGCAAAATGGGTGTCTAGCACTGTTTTGCCCTCACCTGCCTCAAAGTTGTTATACTCAACAAGTGTCAAGTTGAAGGACTGATTGACTTCAGCCAGGTACAGAAGCAGTCCGGTGTTGTGATAGTGCATGCCATTATCTAGGAAACAAACAAGAAATAACTATTTCAATGTGTACATATAGGTTGATGGCTTGAATACCATAATTATTTGGCCCATTTTCTAACATCTTTAATGAAGAATATGAAAAAAAATTTTAACTAAAGATTTACCTTATATAATAATTTATACCTGTATCTACATGTACATGCATGGGTGGATGCTTGTAACTATGCATCTGCAGGTGGATTGATAATAATCAAACACAGAAAAGACCCCCTTTCAGCACTTTGACCACTAGCCAGCTATCTATACATCAACAGTACAAGGTTTCAATTCTTGTGGTACAATGATTGAAAGAAAACAAACAAAATATTTTAAAAATACATTGCAATTACATTGACTTTTGTCCATCTACTTGAATTTTGCATTTCTTTTTGCCTAACAATAATTATACAGTGGAACTTTACCTTATGGCCACATTGTTATTACAGTCACTTTATTCTGGCCCAAACAAAAGCTCAGTTAGTCATTTCCTTATTAACCAACCCCTTTAAAATGGCCAGATTTTTGTGGCCCATTGGTGGCCTGATTAACGAGGTTCCACTGTAACAATCATAATGGCAGTCACTCACCAGAAAACAAATACACCTGAAATCCAGGGAATGAACTCTCGAGCCAACTGAAGCCAATGTCAAGAGCACTTTGGGTGAACCAAGTGTTTGGCCTTGTGTCTTCACTCCAAAGGTCTATCAGCTCAGCTGACCTCTCACCGACCTCAACTTGTGCCACAACATAAAACCCGTCTAGTGAAATACCCCTCTTGCCATACCACTCCCTTTGTATTTCACGTGTCCGTTTCCCCAGTTCTAGCTTCATTTTGTAATCCACTACGACAACACATTCTCCAGGTCTGAGGATCTTTAGGACGTACTGATAATAGTCGGCCTGGTGTTTTGTACGTAATAGATGGCCAATGTACTCCCAATGAGTACTGCAACATCTGCCAACTTTTCTTGAAGCTTCCCTCTTAAACTTGAGGAACAGAGCTCGATGGCTGATGACAGTGTTTTGCAGGCATCATAGAAATTAGTAACTTCCACACAGTGATCAGGATGCTCTTCTGTGCAGGATCCAAATGGACAACTCATGCAAAGTTCTTTGCATGTGGAATGCCTTTCAGATGATTTTGTGAACTTTGTCTTCAAAAATGTTTGATATGCTTGTAAACTCTTAACAACACCATGACAATCAACTGCTACTGTTTCAACTTGGGAAAGAGACTGTGCAATAGAACACATGGCATCAAAGTTTGAATGTCCAAAATCGTCACAGAGGTTGCACAGGCCAGCAAGCATTGTACTCATGCAGAAGTTGCATGGCAGGTGTGTATAAACGTAAGTTCTTTTTACACCATTTGGGCATTCAAGACGGTACTGCTGACAACATTCTTAATTGAGTCCTGCCAGTATCGGATAGCTGTCTCTTCACCACCTACCAATACACTTCGACATGAAGAAGCTCTGGCAATGTTGTCCTGATAAAGAAATTCAGTGAGTTCCTCAATGATCTGAGGGCTAACGTGCTGTCTAGTGAATTTAAATCCAGGGGGAGGAAACAAAATACAATGAACTATGGCATCAGTGACTGTGTTTGGTGAACAACCAAATAATTGCGGAAGCGTGTGATAAGGAAAATCTGTTGCCACAATGGACAACAAGCGCCATTTCTCATCTCCATAATAGCATACTTTACCAATTTTCCTGGCTGCATCAGTGCGGGACTTAACATTGTCAAGTATCTTGCCTTCCAGGGTAAACCTACTTTGGAACTTAGTGTTTCCAATCAAAAATTCTTCCTTTTCTTTCTTTGCATTCTGGTTTGTGTTCTTGGTGACTTGTTTGTCCTTGCAAGCCTTGTACTCTTCTGATAGAATATCAAGGAAGTGAGTGTCGTCAGAGTTTTTGTCCTTGACAACTGAATTTCCAAAGACTTGAGACCAGTTTTTGCTATGAACCACATCTCCCATGAGTTTCTGTAAAGAAGTTCCAGACTCAAAATGTACATACTTCATGGCAGTGTCCTTTACTAATTCAATAATTTCCTTCCTCATATAACGCTGTGTTCTCTCGTGGGCATCCTGGTAGGGACGAATAGGAGTGCAAGGAACCTGTGTTCCTGTTGATACTTGGGACACAGCAATTATACTGTTTGAAGTTAAGGTGCTTGGAGACAACTCATAGTTAGCAAGCAGATGATTCTGGAAAAAGAAATCAATTTTTTTGTAAATGACTAGAGTACATTGTACTTGGATAGTTTCCCTCTTGCATGCTTAAAGAGAATTGTCATTTTATCTTGAGAATATGAGAAATCCAAATACATTTGTGGAATACATTATTTGAAAAAAAATTGGAGTAATAACTGACAGTAAAGTAGTCACCATACATGTACACCATGTCATGTAATACACCATGTCACCATACACCATGTCATGTAATAAAATGTACTGGACATTCTGCAATACCAGTCATTAGGTTCATATAACTGAATTTCTCTTCTGTTGAAGCAAAGAAATTCTCTTCAAGACTGAGTGTGCTTTCTTCTACGTCAATCTGGAATGAGGAGAACAAAGAAAATATAATTTCTTCTTCCATGCAGGCATAACTTTTTCTTACTTATGCATAACTATAAAGAGAAAGAATACATCAGCAATAATATGCTGAACTTTTGCACTCAAGATCAAATACTGATATCGATAAAAAAAATTGCTAGAAATGCCTGTTACCCTACCATAATATCACAAACAGAGGTTCTACTCAAGCATGTTAAGGCATGGCTCGGAGGCAAAATTAGATACCGGTAAATACGGAAAAATTCACCGTAAATCACAAAATTGATAAATTGCCCACAAACTCGGCAAGCTAACGTTACTCATTAGCCTTAATGTCTTTCTGCTGTCAAATTCCTTTCTTGTCACCCACGTGACCTGTGACGTCATGTTCAATTGTTTGACAGAAAAATCAAAATGGGGTGATGAGATGATCCGCAACCCACAGAAAGAGAGTGATTTTTATACACAGCACACTGTATTCTTCAGGGTTCTAGCCGGAATGGTGAGTTATAAACACTCTCGAGTGTGATTTTTAAATAAGATTCGCCGATAGTGGGAAATTTTGTTGATTTTCTTTAAACTGTAACCTTATTCAAACACACAGTTTCCCATTCCGGCCAAAAACAATAGAAAAACATTAGAAGGTTTGGTTTCAAGGGTTACTTTGGTTGAACTTAAAGAATCGAGCACCCCGTTTGATCTAAAAAAAGCTGATATACAAGAGACTAAAATGGGCGCCATTTTGGGACGAGTGACTGCCCGTTAAAGAAGTCTGGAAACTAAATTGATAGGTAGATACCGCTAAAAAAAAGACTGGCGACTCTCTTTCTTGGGCATTCGACCAATAGAAACATCGTTTTCAAAACTAAACAAAAATGGCGGACGAAAGTGGTGACTACGACTCAACGCCAATCTTCCTTTCTTAATCGTATCATTTCTACTTTTATTGAGGTAGAATCGAAGAAGAGACTTAGAGCACTTCAATAAATCCACCATGTATATTTTGGAAACATTGTCTATCTTATATTTGTAATTCTAAGCCTTTTGGCGAGCTTTTTGTAGTTACGAAACGTAATTATGTTTCAGTGGTATGTATTTTTAAGTCAGGTAGGTTACTTAGAGGAACTCAATACACTGGAATGAATTTCAGTTGAAATTCGAGACGCTGCACATGCTAATTGCTTTAGTTTTTGGCGGATTGGCGGGCAATTGCATAATGACGGAGAGAGTTAGTTGCGGCTTTGCTAGAGTCTTCCTTTGGGAGACAAAAGTAAATGCTCTTAAGAATATTTCCCGAGCTTGTAATGCAACGCAAGGCCAGTTTACAAAGCACGTTCTGGATGAAAGATTTCACCTCTACACTTCGCAGTTTAAAGACTACAAACCAATGACACTCGACAGAGGTAAATATATGCTAAATTTCATTGTTTTAAAGGCATGAAATTTACCTCACTTTCATTACTGAATTAATGACATTTTAATAGCAGCTTCTGTAAAAATTACATCAACAGTTACATTTATGAAGAGCTACAAAATCATTGACTACAAAATATCACAATGGAGAAATAAAGTGGACAAGCAAGCCTATCTTGCACAGTTTTCCTCTACTAAATGGTCCAAAACAACAAACCTACGACAAAATCTGCACAGCATTCAGAATTTCAAGTGCTGCAGAAGTTTCCATTCATCTCATAGTGAAAAGTTTCCCGAAAGCAAAAAAAAAAAATAAAAAAAGCCTGAGGGCCCTTTTGCTGACATAAGAAACAGATCTGCAAACTATGTCCCCAAGAAAGCTCAACCAACCAAAGGAGAACTTAAAGCTGTTGGAGAAATGACCTTTTCAGCATATGACCAAACATGCAATTAAAATCTGGGCAAGTCATTTAGTGAGGTACTACTTGCTGTACCACAGTTAAACATCCAGGAGAAGGAAAGCCCAAATGAAAGAAAACAACAGCATTTGAAAAAACAACGGGAATTTAAGGCCTATGTTGAAACTGTGTGGAAAGAAAATGATGTAGATTCTCATTTAGCTCAGAGAACATCCCTGGCTGCAAGGGGAAGACAGAGGATTTTGAAACTATTCAGCAAGCTAAATTTCGAATTGAGAACCTGGCATGAAGGAGCGTTCACACATTCCCAAAGAACTCACAGGGAATACTGAACAGCTTTTAGAGGATGTGAGAAGCTGGCCCCATGTCTGCTAGTCTGCAAAGGCAAGAAAATATGAAATGAGAGGAAATGCCAATGATACCACACCACCTAATGGAGGACAAAATAATAATAAAGGAATTTTTGAAGTCAAAGGGAGTAGACATAACTCCTTTTGAGTCAGTCCATGCAGGTGAGAATAAGATATGGAGTGAATATTAGATGTATGACTGTATACAGGTATGAGTCCAGCAATACTGCAGTATTATTTAACAGAGAGAACATGGATTTTGGCTGAAACACCAAACATCTGCCAGCATGGGCTGACTTTGGCTTCATGATCAAGGGTCATTCATGCATATTTATTAGATAAAATAATCACTAAAATTGAGAGTGAAATATATACACTACATACATGTATAATCCAAAACTGTTAACAACTATACACACATTTCAATTTTCTCTTGAAAACAAAAAAGATATGTCTTGGTACTAATACATAACTAATAGTGTATCAATGTCAAAATTCTACAGTTTGTGTATTTCCACTGTTTGGGTTTCTGTCATATAATTAAGGGTAAATTCTTGGTCATTCTTTGAAATCAGTCTTTCAGCCTTCCACTATTTATAATCACTATGTAAGGTTGATGTGAAATGATTGTTTTTTGCCACCTGACATACTCTATTTTTCATCTACACCTGTAGGAAAATTTCGTGTCAGGAGAGCCTTGAAAAAGCAAGTTGGTGGGGCAGTTTCTGTTCCTGTCCCTCGAAACTATCAGGAGATAAGACGGGAGATCATAGAAAAGATTGCCTCAGGGAAATTCAATCTTGGAATTCCTGATCTAGACAATGAATTTACTAGGGTACTTCTCACTTCAGAGGGAAACATTGAAAAGAAATTATGATGATGATGATGATGATGATTCAGGATTTATATAGCGCTTTATTCCAATGCTCAAAGCGCTTTACAACACTTTTTGTGGGGGACTTTGTCAGACTGCTTATTAAGGCGCAAATTGCAGCCACGCAGTTCACAATCTTATCATAGTGAATAGTAGGATACACAGGTGCCCCCATAACAGAATAAGTGATAGACCATCACACCGGGGACTACGTCCCCTACTCTTTCCGAACAGTGTGTGGGTTCTTTAACGTCCCACACCAGTCCTGTGAGACGGGACCTACGTTTATCGTCCTTATCCGAGAAGACTAGAAAGTCTAACCATTTGGAGGTGTCATTACAAAGGCAGCACTTTCTCCTCAGTTATTTTAAGACCCTGAGTGTTGGTCCGGTCGAGGATTTGAACCCACGACCTCCCGCACGGTAGTCCGGTGCTCTACCAACTGAGCTAACTGGTTGCGAAGTGTCTGCCAGAAAGTATCCACTAAAAGAAATCTGTGAACAAAGTGCAAATTCTTCACAAGGATCTACTGAGATTGAGAAGTAATCAAGAATACGAAAGCATGACACCTGATCAAATGAAGACAAGACTACAAGTTCTTCATGAGGACCACGAGAACATGACCAATCACCAACTTCGTCAACATCTAAAGAAGTGTGACAGAACTCGTCACTGGCTTATATGGCATAACCATTCCAGCATAGCCAGTTCTGGTTTTATGTTTAGGTGTCCATAGCCTTAGCCAACAAAAATCTACTTCAGGAAGATTAAAAGGATATCCTTCTCCTATTCTGTGAGATGATGGGCATGTATTATGAAAATGAGGAGAAAAGGAACCCAAGATCAGTACTTCGCCTTTACAATATATCCTTCAGACATGGCCAAGCTATCCAGAGGCTGCTCACTCCACCCAAAGAATTGACACTACGAAAGCTGTGTGGAATGTATTATCATGGTGCTGTTGATCATGCCCCACTGCTGTACAGACTGGTCTGCCTCCGCTCAATTGGAGCTGAGCTGTTTGAGAGGTACTTTGACAGGATTGAAGATATTTCAAGAAAGACCTGGAACAAGCACATTAAAGATCTTGTGCCAAATGCCTCCCTTCACATTCAAGCAGAAGATGCAATGGCGGTGGAGACAGACAGTCTGACAGCCCTTTCAAACCAGGAAAAAGAGATTTCCTGTCTTGCAGGAAGTCTTCCAAGGCCAACAAATTCGGTCTTTTCTAAAGAATTCAAGACAAAGAGATCAAGACTATGGCAGGCACACCTATCCAAGATTGGCAATTTCGTGAAACCTGGACCTGCGGTTTGGTGGAAATGGAGGGAAGATGGCTCTGTTGAATTCTTTGATGCAGTGGGTGAACCAAACAGCAGAGCACAAGGCCCCCAGCTTCATCCTTTGAGGTCAAATAACATCAAGAACATGTGAGAGTATCTGGAGAAGAGCTGGGAAGACTGTGCTCATCAACTCGACCAGCTTCCAGTTTACAAAATAAGGGATGAAGATAGGAAACTAATTTATCAAAGGGAGGCCCAAGACGTATCTGATGATGCAGTTCAGCAAAAGCCTGAACCAGAGAATCCCCAACTAACACAAGAAGCTACTATACTTTGCTCTGAACAGAGCCAAAACACGACCAGTGAAAACAGTGAAATGACTACTAAGGTCATTTTTCAAGACAAACACAAAGATTTTGACATACTTATGCACAACTATATGACTTTGTAAACAGAGGAGCTTCAGGGAACTGCATCATCTGGAGAACATTAAATCATTACTATAACAACAAGTAATTCAATTGTAGGTCAAACCACCCAATCTGAAATCGAGCATGAAGGTCCTGAGCCACCTAGAAAGGCAAGAAAAACAGACATTTCACCGAAGAAAAGTGAAGAGGTTCACTCAAAGACTGCAAAGGCCTTAGAACTACTTTTAGGGAAAACGTCTGAGGTCTCTGAGCTAGATCGGCTTAAGCAGACAATTGCAAAAAACCCCAAGGCCCACTACTATAGAAAAAAGTACAATACCCTTCTTGGAAAAATACAAACCAGAGTTTTAGGTGAACTAAGATCTCTCAAAAACCAACTGAAAGAATGGGACGTGGCTTTTCTGGCAAGTAACGGCAGACTACCAAGTGACAGTGACTATTCAAAGGATAGTCACTTCAAAGAGCTAAGCAAAAGGAAAAAAGTGACCTTAAAGCTCCTTGAGTCATGGAATATTACAGTTCACCTCTTTTAATTGTAACTGATATAAAAGCAGTCAAATGCTGATTGAGCTTTACCAGGATGATCTCACTACTGACATGCTGTGAAGCTCAGTTTAGGCCATGTAAATGACGATGTTAAATAATTTGAATTTAAGAATCACCAAAGAATAACAACCTGTTGAAATCAACATTTTTTTCCCACTTTACAACAGTTGTAAGCATCTGTTTGGCTCATTTAACTTCATATCATGTAAGAATGAACCTCCTAAAAATTCAAATACCAGTTCATGAATCATGAAATGAGTAAGAATGTCAAAATCCATAAATTTATTTCACAAAAGTGTCCAAAAATCAATAATTGTTATGGAACAAAGAAATTTCTAGAAAAGTACATACAGTGCTTGTAAAGAGCTTTTAAAAGTACTTTTACTATTGTACCCAAAGACTGACTCGTTGATCAACAACAAGCAATTTAGGGACACATTTGCTAGAAAATCCTTCCACTGGATGACCAGATGCTGACTTCTCCTTTACTAGTGTCTGATATTTCAATGTTAAAAATAGGAGAATTTGCATTTTGATTCTATTGTAACTTCACATAGTTAAAGGTGTTTTTTGGATCATTTGACTTCGGAAATTCTCAGGTGCTCAGCGAAATGTATATTTCAAGCCTTAACGGTTATTTATACGCCAGTTATGTGCAGAAACAGAACCTTATGTCCGTGTAAATTTCAAACGGAAACGTGTAAGATGATAATCATAAAGCACAATAATTACTAAACGCTGAATTACTTGTTTTGGTTATAGAAGAAACAATGAATCTGAAGACTTACCTTTTACCTTTTCCATTCATCTGGCTCCCTCGTAACACTATAATATCATCATCCATCTCTTGCCTCCATCAGATTTAACGGTGGCGATCGATTCAAGCGTTACCACACAAATAAAGCCCCATGTCCGCCGAGTTAAAAAAAATCCATCACTAAGGATACCAATAACATTTTCTTGGTGAAACACTATTTGACGAACGGTAAATTTCTAAAATTCCTAAAATAAACAAGGACTCGAAACATGAAAACACGCACTTTGAGCCGCCATTTTTGTTTTTCTTAACAAGACCCGCTGCAGGAAATATCAACGGGTCAACCCGCGAGACACTGCTGGGGGTCATGGAAAAGGATTCAAGCCATGCCCTAACATGCTTGAGTATGAAGAATTTTTCCAAACAATATATTAGTAAAGCTACAGTAATGAATATGGAGCTGTGTATGCAAAATACAGTATGCAGGGTAACAAATACAACATAAATTCAGTATAGTCAACTGCTTTTATTCTTGACAACCACAACAAACCATTCAATAATTATAAATAATTATAAAGTACATGTATTTGCCACATCTTGTGAATGAAATCAAAAAATTGTAAATAAGACAGCATTATTATAACAAAATCCAAAAAATGTTCACACTGTAAAAAAATCAAATATGAAGCTCAAGTTACATAGCTTATTTCCAGCACTATTGCAAAAACTTACCAGTGTCATTAACGACTGTATCAGATTTGAAATGCTATACAATGGGCAAAACAAGAGCCAAGAAATAAAAGAAATTAGAAATAGGCATTTATTTCCTCAACAACAAGTAAGACCGTAACATTTACCGGTGGGGTCCCATGTGGTGTTTTGTCCACTGAGTCCGACTCTAAAGTAGGTTTGTCCTATAACGGGGACAAAGACAAAGACATGTGTAAGATACATGTGTGAGAAAGCGAGCAAACAAGCTGTTCACTCTCACGTTTGCAAACAGGATACAAAAAAATGATTAGAGGCATAAAATGCCTAGCACTTTCAAATGCGTTTTATGTAGGGAATATCACAACAAAGAAGAAATTACAACAGAGTTTGCCTTTGTATTCAAATCCCAAAGCTTTCGACACTTTTCTTCGACTGCTATGCGATCAGGGCAGGCCAAACAGATCTTTCTCTTTCTTCCAGCATGCTTCAAATCAAAGATGCAATACCTTTCTTCATAAAAGGTTGCCATGCGAAAGTCAACGTCAGACCTGTGATGCCATTCCAGATGTTTTTTGCACTTGCAAGAAGCGGTAAAGGACGATATCTCACCAACGAAATAAAATCACACGAATAAAACACTTGCTGCACTTCAAATCCACAGACAACACTTTTCAGGAAAGTATACATGCTACATACAAGCTACAGGCGAGCTACATACACCAGCAAAGCGTTTTTAACCCGAAAACGCAGAGAAGAAATGTTGAAAATAACAAATCCAAGATGGCACCACTTTCAACTCTGTGCTCGTGAAGGTGGACTACCCTGATAGTCTTACTCAAAAGATGGTATCATTGAGACAATGCTAGAATTAATGTCTTTATGGTTATCTTTCAAACAAATTATTTTCTTGTTTGGACTTTAGCCTAAAACACCAACTCCATTTCAGGGACTAACTATTATATATAATTTTCAATTTACCTATGTATGGCATTGGTTGCATCATAGCTTCCATCTTCAACTAGAGAGGAAAGTTGCCTTTTGAAATACGTCTCCCTTCTTTCTAGGAGTTCCCTCCACCACCTTTCAATTTTATTTTAAGTTGAAGGCCTCAGCAGAAGCTACTATGGATCAGAGATTTCATAGGATGTTGAACTCTAGCCCGCTGCTTGTGAAGGGAATCGTTGCTATTGTGATAGACGAAGCCACACAGTTGAAAAGTGAATGGGCCCAAGATATATACCTATCATTTTTTTAAAATTGTTTTGTTTAAGGAATTACGAATAATTATTCTATTACAAACAACTTATCCATGACGAAAACAAAACCGACAAACGGACTTCTAACAAACCAACATAATTCGACTAACTATAGACGGACCTATTTGACAAACAATAGAGGAATCGAAACTGACCAATGACTGGTAACAAACTTTACACGAGTCTTTCAGCCAATACCATCACGGCTAAACTGACCAATCACGTTTAACAAACCAGACTTATAACATCATCGTCTGACAAACACTATTCACAGGTTGTCAAAACGTCAGTCATCAACAACAGTTCTTTTCAGAACTACCCTCACCCGGACGATCAAACTAGACGAACTATTCATTTTTTCTTTACTAGATTGCAGAACAAGAAATCCATGACAGAAAAAACTGCATTCCATGCTGCGTTCGGGGAGTTAGCTACATTATGGTCTTTTTTCCAGAAGGTAACGTTAATTGGTGTTATAGTTATAGTTCTAACGTAGGAAGAGGTAGAATTCAACACAATGCTGGCATAATGTGATTGTTTTGTAGAAAGAGGTTGGCATAATGGGATTGTTTTCATTTTTAATATTCTTTAAGATAATACCAGTAAACTTTCATAAAGCAATTGTAGAATTCTGTTGACTAGACGTTTTTTGAATATTTGGATTCGCAGGGACACCAGTTGCAGCCCCTGCAGGAACTGCAGATAGCAGCACAATTTCAACAGTAGAGGAGTGACTGTTGTTCAAAGAAGAAATAGTGATTAACATTACTCAAAACAGGGAAAATATCTGATTTTGCGTGATAAAGGCAAAGAAATATTTTCTTCTTGATGAATAAGAGTGGTTAGTAAAGTGTGTCAAGGTTGATGCAAACAATACCCCCAAAAACAATCATCTTTTGTAATACTATGTGTAACAGATTCCCCTTTCTTAACCAGTTTTTAATTATTAATTAGTGATTCCCTTTGATTCGCCAATTTTTGCCGGCCTTTAAGTGACGTCATTAGTTTCCCACGTAAGGATATAAAGAGCCAGCACAGCGACCTCTCTTCAGTTTTTCTCAGTATCTGTTCTAGATTTCAGAGCATAAGCCACTTAGCCCTTTGATCCTAGAGTTACCTCTGGCCTTTAGAGTGCAAGCGGGAACCGATGTGCAAGTACTGTGATATCCTTACATTATAAGACACTTAGGAACTATGTATGAGAATTCTTAAGTGCGACTTTCTTCGCAATATTCTTTAAGTTTACAAGCCATATGGTGACGCCCCAGCTTCACTAATTTACTTTCGAATTTTGTTTGTGCGTCACCTCTAGTTCGTATAATTTAATTTTCTTTAAGTTACACGTTTTAAGAAGGTTTTTTACGTCTTTAAGTTATCGATATCGTCTATAGGCTTGCAACTACGCTCATGCAAGCATTCTTGTATCGTGATTACCATCGCGTGTATCCCACTTTCCGCAATTACCTACTATATAGTAATTGGTTTTCGCTGCATTGAATTTCAGTTTACATGTGATTATCGCCAATAAATCACCGTCAATCACACCTGATTCTCCGTGATACCTGGCCCTATTCGATTAGTAAAGCAATTCCCTCCCGTCCAAGTTCACCGCGACAAGTTCTTAGCAAGTGATGCTACGCTTTTGCCAGTCGCAGTGAGCTAGATGCTACACTATGACTTTGCAAGTGTTACCAACCATCTTTTGTTGAGACCTGGCAGTGCTGCATATTAATTAACTACCTCAACAGGAGCTAATAATTGTCTGATTGGTATCTACCATTCCTGCTCATGGGAACACAAGAAGCGGAAAGTTGAGAATTCTTTTAAAGGCACTGTAGGTGTTAGAGCTGTTGTAGCGTCAACAGCTCTAAGTATGGGCGTGAATCTCCCTGATGCGAGGTACATCATCAACTGGGCACCAGACTGGGATATTCTCAGTCAGCATCAGGAAATTGGGCGTGCAGGTAGGGATTGAAAGCTTAGCCACTCTATCGTGCTTTACCATGGCTAACAGCTCAGTCAGTGTGAACAGGCTGTAAAGGACTTTGTCAACGCCAATGGGTCCCTAAGGGTGGCAGCATACAAGTCTCTTGACCCCAGTATAGAGCCCAATGCTGTATTACACAACTGCTGCAGATCTTGTGCACTGAGTTGTAAATGTGCTGTGAATGATTGCCAAGATGAGAAACTTGCCTTTGAAGTTGTTCCACAGAATACCAACTTAAACACTGTTGTAAACTTGACATCAGGAATGACAAAGGCAGTCACTGAAGAAAAACAAGAAGTTTTAAAACAAGCCTTACTTGAGGTTGCAGATGCACGTACAAAACATAAAGGGGCACTTCTGGATAAAACTTTGAGTCATGGTTTCTCACAGGAAGTGATTGATGATGTTGAGAGAAACTCCAGTAAAATATTTACAGTTTCAGATATTCTCTTTTGCAGTCCAGCTTTCTCAGTAGAGCATGCATTACTTATACTTGAGGTTGTGCAAGAAATATTTCTGGATATTCCAAACTTTGATGAAGCAGTGAGTGTGTTGAGGCAGGAGAATTTGTCTACGGCAACAGGTTATGAAGAAGCTTGCTTAGAAGATCTTTTGATGAGTATTGATTTGGACGAAGATGCCTCTTCAGTCACTAGTGATGCATCTGATCTTGATAATCCTGAGTATTTGTGCTAAGGTAGTAAATTTCTAATCATTTCTTCTTGCTTGTGATACTACTTGAAATCCAGGATTTGAGGGAGATCATCTCATGAAAATAAGAAATTGAATGCAGAAGTGTAAGGGTCTAGCAGAAAAGCAACATAAGTAAGTGATTTTATGGTTATTTTCATGATTATAACAGACTTCTTTTAAAAATTAATGTTTGCTATTTTTTAGTTACTTTTCTTCTTGTATTTCAACTCTCACACATTTCAGTTGCTTCATTTTCTGGCAAGACCATAATTATTAGCAGATAATACTGAAACTCTTACAAAGCGGGCAAGCCTTTTAATACGACAGTAAAATTGATAAACAGCTTAACTAACCAAAATTTTACAAGACGTGACTTTGAGCATACTTGACTTTTTGAGAGTTGCTGTGAGAATTATTATTTTCCTGATTGACACACTTTCTTATCAAATGGTTTAACGTAACTGCAATTTCAATTTTCATTCTGGTCACATGTAATGTGTTAATAACTTTAGGCAGCACTAAGAGAAAAATCCTTTCATCTCTTGGGGAAATTGGGGAGAAGTCATTGCCTGCAGAAAAAATGACAGCACACTTTTATGACACTGAAGCAGCACAGCTATACATTTTAAACAAAATAACATTCTGTGAGGCACTTCAAAAGGTTAGTGCAGTTTCAGAATATTTCTTGCATTAATCTATTATAATTTTTTTTGGGCATTTGTATTGCTGTTTCCTATTCCATAGCACCAACAGCCACCTGATGATTTTGTCACATACAATAATATTATTGTGCTCCATTTCCTCAGTTCACTGCTTGTGTGGTAGTTTATTATTATTATTTCCTTTTTATTTAGTATTTCAAGGAAATGCTAGACAGTAGTATTTTTATCCGAGATTTTGGAACAAAGTTGGAGGATTCAGGTAGTTTAGCCAAATTTCCAAATAATTATGTTATTACTGAATTTTGAAAATATGCCTTCTGTTGAATAATAAAAGGTGTTGTTAGACCTTTAGAATAAAATAAGACATTTACTCTAAGTTTTGTCAATCTATTTTAGTTTGCAGTGTCAGTTGTGTTCAGTAAGAGAAGTGTACAAATAGTTAATCAAAGGCTCCTATGAACAAAGTCATGAATGCATTCGGTGACACATGAGGAGAATTTTAGATTTCAGAACTCATTCAAATAATTTAATCAAAAAAGGCCTGTAGGGCTCTGCCATCTCGTGTTCCATTTACCAATTTAAAAAATAGGCAGCCAAGGCCTGCATACAGCTTCACATTCTATTTGGACAAGGGTATCTTTGAAAAAAAGAAAAGAAAATCGATTCAGTTTAAAAAAAGAACAAAGGAAGAAAGTCAAGAATACCCCCACAGGGGATTGAACTCGAGCCATCTGCTCCATAGTCTGGAATGCTATCCATTAGACCATCCAGAATTACCTGGTTACTAAGGGTATACCTTATTTTTATATGTTATACAGTAGATCTTTTGCTCGTACACACTACTGAATGAAGCTGTAAAAATTATATCTCATTTTTCAACGTTCATGAAAGGTAGTCCGTCATTCCCAAGGCTTTATCTGGAAACCGATATTTAAAATGGAGATGCCGTTGTAGAATTGATAAATTTGTGGTAAGCATTGACGAACATGTTTTATTTTATGGGGAAAGTGAAACCTGAAACGTGACATTGAGACACATCTGTTTCTCCAATGATTTTGCACATACGTAGTTGCACATACGTAGTTTCAAAATATGGAAAAGTTGAAAATGTACATCAAGAAATCTGGAACTCAATGTACACTAACAGAGATATTCTTTAATCTCTTACAGCTGTTGACAAGGAGGTGATGTCAAGGATAGAATGGTGGAGAAAAAAGCAAGTTCAAATTGAGAAAGGATTTAAACTCATGTACAAGGCTGAGGACAAACTTGCGAATAGCAAGCTTAAAAGGGGACAGGAGAAAGTGAGCTGCAACAACCAAGGTCATATCCAGCCATGATAATGGAGGAATTTTCAGTGAAGGTGGGTGTTGTTTTAACAATATCCTCCAAAAAAAATATTATGAAAGACCAAGCTCATCACTGAGAATAGGATAGGAAGGTTAATTGGCTTCAGTAGTAAGTTTCATATTTTACATTACGATTACTATTGGGTAAATTAAACTGTATATGGACAATAACCTAACATTGCAATACACATCTTATCTTGGTGTAGAAACTTTTATTTTTTAGTAACATTGACTATTACAAAAATTGGGCTAGCTCAGTTTCAATCACCATAGCAGGTTGGTGACCTGAGTTTACAGGTTATACATTTTGATCTGTTATCTTTCTGAGCTACTCTTTCACCCTGCTTGTTGCAGTACAGTGTTAAAGATGAGCTTTGAGATGTCCGAGTCCTCGACAAAATGAAACATTGAATTCCTAAATGTTGGACAGCTATTTGGAGAATTTGCAAGATCTAAGTTGGAACTGGGCCTGTGTTCAACTACTCATATATATTTCATAAATGGGGCCTTTTTCTGGTGACAACTGATTATTTTTATCCACATCAGGTGTGCTCACAGTGCGCTTATTATAAGAGATGGCCAGTTTTCTTCAGTTCAGGAACGTCTCATTGCTATTTTGGATGTTCTGGTTTGTAAATGAATGGAATCAACAATATAATTGTGTTATCTGTTTGCATGTTTCTTATATCCCTTCAGGATCCAATTCAACTCCAGCAAATTTGAGGGAGGTTACTTTTCTCCAGTTTGTGGATTTAAATAGTAACTTTTCAAAACATACATGTACCAGTAATTATAAACCAAAGAGTTGTGGTTTCTCTTTGATAACAACATTTAGTATACATTTTTTGTCTATTAGTTTATTTGTAATGCACCTTTTATTATTACAACTTTCTCACAGAGAAAAGAATTGGGCTTTCTCCTCCTGGATATGTTTGGCCCAAGCCGTGGAACTGGTGATTATGGACACATTACAATCAAGCATGTTTCAATGCTCTTCCGCAATCACCAGCCATTGAATAAACTGTCGAATCAAGGTCTTGAAGCTGCGCACAAGCTTCAACTGAAACTATACAGAAAAGCTCCATTGCATGATGCAACTGACAGTAAACTCGTTATGTAACTCCATATACATGTACCTCAGTCACCATGGCCAGCTGAAATTGCTTCATGTATACATGAAATCTTTTGAGTGGAATTACCTCTTAATAGATGAGACAGTTTTCTAAATACAGTGGAACCCTGCTCTATGGACAGCTTCGTTTTCCCCGACGCGTGCTCATACATTTTTTCTAAAATTAACCTGCTTATTACGAACACCCGTTAATACGGACAACAGACACTTATCTGTGTCCCGAGCGACAAACTCTTATACAACGTCAACCCCGCTTTACGGACACTGTATCTGTGCATTGTCTATTGTCGTTGTCATGATTATGTGCTAATTAGAGATTTTGTACCCTGGTCAAATTATGACAGATTTCGGTGGGGTAATACAATTTTATTACTAAATGAAACAGTGTCAAGAACAGTCTGTAATGCATAAAATTTATTAGTCCGAGAGTGATACAGTTAATGATTTGCAATTTACAGTACAATTAAAACGTTTTGTTGCCGTACAAGTGTCGGCCTAAGTGTCTGTATCGATAAAACACGTGTCCGTGACTTTTTTCCGAGGACCCCGGTTAATACGGACACCCCGTTAATACGGACATTTTGGCATGTCCCCTTGGTGTCCATATTAACGGGGTTCCACTGTAATTCATAAGCTTTTAATATATTTTTAAAGGAGAAGCAAAGAAAACATCTCCTGATACAAGTGCACAGAAATCAAAGTCAAATTCAAGCTTGTCATTTCATGAATTAAAGAACCTTAAAGAAGAAGAGAGTATAGGGCATTTCCTCTGAGAGTATAGGGTATAGAGAGTACAGAGTATAGAGTATTTCCTCTGGAGGAAATTGAAATACATGCTGACCTCTGTGCAGACTCTTGGAATGATCCTGTGGGAGAGCTTGGCAATGACGGCGAAATAGAATACTTGGAGTCAGAAGAACCATTCAGAGATATGCCTGCATCCGAAGGTAGTGAGCATGAAGGCAATATGTTACAGCTTAAACAAGTAGTGAAAACACTCAAACAAAATGAGGATTCTTGTAAGAAGACCAGTGTAAGTATTAGGCGGGAATCCATGTTTCAGGATTACATTGAAGCAAGGAACCAGGAGGCCAGGCATGGGATCTCATTGCAGCAAACCTAAATTCTGTCCATGCACCACGTTTCTGAGTGAGTGAAGAATCTGTAACAGACAGGGCCAGGATCCTGCTAAAGAACTTCAAATTGAAAATAAGGAAAAAAAGCCTCAGGAATCGAAATAGAAGAACTAGACCGCTAGATCTTGAGGAATCAGTGAGAAACAATGAATTGTAAGACAGGGCAAATGCAGAAGAAATGCGCCTTCAAGCTATGTGCAGAGAAGCTTCAGAACTAACAGCTGAAAGAAAAAGAAGGCAACACGTAGTGGATCAGACACCCTTGACTTTATGAGAGAAAAAAATGGAAAAAAACATGACAATGAAAAAGAGAAATGGCACAAAGACAGTCAGAGCAGCAAGAAATGCTTCAAGAACAGAACAATGTGTTGCAACAGATGCAACTACAATGGGTTAATCAACAACAGCACATGCAAGACATGTTATCAGCATTCATGCAACAAAGTCAACTGCAAAACCAAACTAGGTTGGCCATTGTCTAAAAGTTTACTTATCAAAGGCTCCTTCGAGCTACCTCATGGTATGTGGTAATTATTTTATGAAGTGCTGTCCTTTGTCTTTTCAAACTAAGGAATGTTCCCTTTGTAAGTTGTTTTAGTTGAAAAGTGCGTCATGTTAATAAGCCATTAGTTGAGCATGTTCATAGAAATAAGGTCTTTATCTGATATATACATACTTTACATACATACATACAGTCAACCTTAGCATAAAGTGCTCAATGCTGTGATAGACTAGACCACTGAACCAACCACACTGACAACACCTACATGAGTGGCTAGGTCCAAGGAAACTATTTCACACATCTTCTGCAGTCAGGATCACGTCACTACTCCCTGACTGATCGGTAATGCACGGCCAAATCCCCCCAGACATATAAACTAAGTACAGTGCGTAAGGTTGATTTCTGTTCCCAAACTAACTTTGTTTGTATTTCGTGGAAATCCCTGATGAATCGCCATCTTAATGGGAATAGGCTGGTGATCCTAAGTGAATAAGGCAATCAGTTGCTAATATATCCCTTCCCTACTTTAACTGTACTTAGTTTATATGTCTGGGGATTTGGCCGTGCATTTCCGATCAACCGGGGTGTAGTGACGTGATCCTGATTGTAGAAGATGTGTGAAATAGTCTCCTTGGACCTAGCCACTCTAGCCCTTTGCAATGGAGACAAAATTTGAATTTTTTTGGTTTCTCTACTTTTCAAGGAGAATGTTTAACACTGTTAACAGATGATGTGCATTAATGGTATTGAATCAGTAAATTAACAATCAGTCTTTGAGATATTGTACTTTATGAGACATAACATTCCATTAAAATCTACTGAGCATATAAGTTTTGATTTTGTGTTCAAGCTCTTTGTGAAGTCTAATTAGTATTCAGGAACAGGGGGGATTTGGGCCAAATTAGCATAAAGTAGTGAAAGGGTTAAAGGAAACATCATTCTACCAAATGCAAGGCAAAGCTCCTCTTTCTGACATGTAAAAAACAAGCCTCAAAAAGATGAAGCAGATAATCAATGAAAAAGGAGGATTTCTACCAGCAATTACTATGATAATTGCGCCACTTGCCATTGATTTACTCAGCAAATTGTTAAAATGAAGCACGCCCAAAAGATGGTGATGATCCCTGAACATTAATTTTAATGCAAAGTATGGAAACAGAACAGCGTTTGACAGCTCCCGCTCAGTTACCTACGTTAACGCGACTGGATCAAGACATGAAATACATCATGGGTTCTCAGTTGCCAGAAGATCAAAAAATTCTTTTATTGGAACAACTCATACAGAGATATCAAGAATTGAACACACAAATTTAGAGTGATTCAACAACTTCCCAACCTGTTGTCCTACCACCTCCCACAGAACTAATTCCTGCTACACTTTCAATGTCTACCTCAGGAGAAAGGACACCTACAACCCTACCAAACTTCCTTGACCTGTTGCTCGATTTGTGATATCTTGTAAGCTACCTGAGCATCCAATTCTTCTCGGAACACTCCTGGACCACGTCCAAAAGTAAAAAGAAGAGGAGAACGCCTTTGTTGGCAATGTTACAATGTTTTTTGTACGTTGAAAACCTATATAAACCATATGACGTAAGAGGAATTTACACTCCACGTTAATTGCTTGCCATGGCTCCTTACTGTGTTCAAGGTTCCCATTATTCATGTGAAACCAACGGTACTGATGAGAACGTCCAACAAGCCTCTGGATTTGTTTGACCTATGTAGCATTCCATGGAATAAGAAAATCGTCCCGGATGGTCTGACAGTTTGTGTACTGGTTATGGCATGATTTATAAGACATTCTTGATTTAAACGTGCCTGATTGTCAAGACTGGCTTGATGTCAATCCTCAGGAAGAAAGACAATGTATTTTACATGTCATGACCCAACTTGAACCGTTCTGTGATACCTGTTGGTACTGGTTGGACCGAATTTTTAACAGGTTTCTTAAGCCACACTATATGAACCTCTGTTGCTTGCACACTCTCTCATCAAAATTTCGACGATGAGCTACTCTAAGTGTGAACTCTGTCTGGAAGATCTTGAAATTATTACACCTGCCTTAGGTGAACATTAATACTGTTGTTTGGACTGAAGACAATGTTCCTTCTTCTGTCATGAAGATAATATCCACGGTTAACATCAGTGCCTGAGAGATCGCATGATTCCTGACTACAAGCTACAGGCGAGTGGTCAGCTACCTCTGTCACCAGGAAGTACCAACCATAAGAGTATCGTATCTTGCAGAAGAGATAGTTGTAAATACTTTCAATGGGCTGATGATGAACCTAATTACAGCTTGCATTATCAACAAAGTCAGCCACAGCTGTTTATGAAAGCCATGAACTATCAGCCAAGAAGACCCAAGTTGCAAAGACAAAGTGCGGTAATCGAAGATGTAAAAAAGGACATGCCACCATTACACCAAACAATAGATGAGGATATGGATGTTTAAATTTACTATAATTGATGGGCATTCTTTAGTTTGTCAGCGGATTGTACTCTAGTGTGGGAAAGAATAAACCACTTAAAATTGACAGTATGCGTTGTGTGGTTAACACCTACATGGCGAGAAAATAGAAACTACTGAAGCCAATGTATGCGCCTGGCGAGCAACCTGATCCGATTTACGAATTCCCATACCTGTTTATAAACCAGTTTTCATTACCTTAAACAAGGACCTGTGCTAAAAAAGGCATAGCTCCTCCCCTTCTTTGTCACGCAATCTTTGTTTGTATTCCTAATCAAAGATGGTGGACTCTGTGAGTATGATGGCGTAAACCCATTCTGCAATGGAACAAATAAAAACCTACACACTAAGAACCCAATGCTGGTGTAGAATCACCGAAATTGTCAATTTAACTTAGAAATGTACTAAAATCCTGACCCTTCTAATGCTAATTGAAGAATTTAGCGAAGGAAATTTGAATTGCCCACCTGCAACCTTCCCTGTCAATCTCTGAACATACGCACCCGCTCACAGACTCCTCGCATACGATTTGTTTCTTTGTTGAGCCTTCAATATGTCTATGTCATCGTCTATGCAATATTTGGCATGCTCAAAAGAAGGGGATGATGTAATTTACGCGTTTTTGGGAATGACGGTTCGGTTCATGGTGGAAGCTGTCGTGCTTTTGTGCTACAGCTTCCCCTTTGAATCGAGCTTCTTTGCACGCATTGTCTTTGCTTCGTAGGCGCTATTTTATCCTATCAACTTTTTGTTGGTGCTTTGGATTTTCCATGGCGGAATCTTTCTCCAAGAAGGCCAAATTAATGCATCCTCTTGCTCAACGGATCAGGTTCAGCATACAGCTTGAGGTTGAAGTGGGTATGGAGGAGCATTTGGAGGGATTGAAATGTAAAATTCAGCGGGTTAAAAGTGCCTTGCGTATAACCAGTCATACACCAATGGGTAACCTTTTTATGATAGAACGATTGGTGATCTCATTCGAAGAGTTCGAACGAAGCCAGACGGTAACCACAGCCAGTCAATCTTTGTTTTTGACAAGGATACAACAGCCTTTGGCACAACCTTCGCCACAACCTTTTCCTCCTTGTTCGAAAAAAATTGATGCACAAATGCAAACGGATATCTCTGATCCGTATGTTTTGAGTAATGGCAAAAATACCACCGGAAAGTTTGATATCCACACTCAAAGTACGGAGAATGAAGACTATTTTCTTTCATCCAACAATGCGGTGCGAAATCTCATTTTCACAATGGCACAATATGGCGGAAAGTGTCCCTTATGTGGCTAACCACTGGAGGTGCCATCGTTCGCTACGATAAAACATGGACATGTGGCGCTCGTCAGCATGGGCTGCGTGGCCAGTCATTCCCTTCAATGGAATTCCAGTAGCAGCAAGTAATTTTTTATATTTTGAATTTCCTACAATTTTGAACTTGACATTTGTGTAAGTAAATACTGCTATCATTTTTGCTTAGGGTTCTTACATGGATTCATCAGTTCAGGCCTTACTGAGACCCAGTATGTCTGTGCTTGTAAAGCAGCTCACATCGGAAATGTGGACGAGAGATACATTACCACCGGTATTACAATTTCTCTGAAATAATATTCCTCTCTGACAATAGCAGTATTGTTATACTGTACTTGATATACTACACAAAAATTCCCTGTACTCACCAGTGATCACGCAATTTATAGAAAAAGTGTCATACAGTTTATTTCTTTTGATTGCTTTCTTCTTTGCCATGCAGGAAACCATTTTTGCGGTTTACTTTTCTATTGTGGACATAATTCAGTTGTTCTTTTCCCTCTTTCCAGGATACACGTCTCTAGGATATAAGAATGCTGTAAAAGCCTGGTATGATATAAAACAAGAGGCTTCAAAAGCCTTCACTGGGTTGCCTTTGTGAAGCCTTAGTATGCAAACGGCTCAATTTTTTGAAACTGTTTTGTCTATCCATTTTAGTTTGCAGTGTGAATTGTGTTCAATAAGAGAAGTGTACAAGGAGTTAATCAAAGGCTTCTGTGAACAAACTCATGAATGCATTCCGTGACACATGAGGAGAATTTTAGATTTCAGAACTCATTCAAATAATTTAATCAAGAAAGGCCTGTAGGGCTCTGCCATCTCGTGTTCCATTTACCAATTTAAAAAAAAAGCAACCAAGGCCTGCATACAGCTTCACATTCTATATAGACAAGGGTATCTTTGAAAAAAAAAAAGAAAATCGATTCAGTTTAAAAAAAGAACAAAAAAAGAAAGTCAAAAATACCATCACAGGGGATGGAACTCGGGCAATAGTCTGGAATGCTATCCATTAGACCATCCAGAATCGCCTAATTATTTAGGGTATATGTTATATTTTATACGTTATAGATCTTTCGCTCATACACTCTACTGAGTGAAGCTGTAAAAATTATATCTCATTTTTCAACGTTCATGAAAAGTAATCCGTCATTCCCGAGGCTTTATCTGGAAACCGATATTTAAAATGGAGATGCCATTGTAGAATTGACAAATTTGTGGTAAACATTGATGAACGTGTTTTATTTTATGGAGAAAGTGAAACCTGAAACGTGACACGACAGCACAAACCCAGCTGTGAATACTTGGCATCTTCCCTTCCTCTGACCCGTTTTGGAGGTTCAACATTTTATTTGAAAGCGTGAAGTTCACCAGAAATAGCTAAGTTCTTTAAATTGGTGGGTATGTGCCGGTTTCGGTGTTGTCGCAAATAATGATTTTGAAATTCAATGAAGCTGCATACCACCGGACTGATTTTGCTCCCGTTGATTATATATCGCGTTTTGTAGTTTTTGTACAGTATAGAGGATCCAATGCTATAAATATAAATGAACACTTTATGAGAATGCTTCCCCCGATGTTTTCGATTTGATCGCTCTTAGAAGTCAAGTTAAGACGAAGTATCGTATTTTGACAAGCGTAACCATCTTGTTATCTCGGATTCAAAATAATACCGTGATATCACAGCAAGCCACACTCTTGCTTTCCAAACTTCATGCATGGATCGACTCACGAAGTCGATGGACGTGGTCTGCTAAGCGTGAACCAATTCTTAAAAATAAGCTCTACATTTCCAACAGAAAAGATGTGAATCCTTTCACCGAGGTAATCGCTAACACCACAGACCTCAACGTTTAAAGAAGAAAACACTCTCCAACACGAAAAACACATCCAGGAATAGCAAACATAGACACTAATAAAGTCATTTAGTGAATAAATTGAGTTAACAGCTCGAAAAGAGAGCAGCTCTACACAAGAGAAACACTTAGGCGAATGAGGTCCACATGAAACTTTTCACGTTCTCTTGAGCGTCGTGCTTACTTCAATCAGGTTATGGCGATGTCCATGCCGAGCCAATCACACAGCGGCGGCGTCTTTCCTAAGCCTTATATAGGCAATGTTACGCAAGAATTGCAATTTCTCACGGAGAAAAAAATATAGCAACCCCATTTTAATACTGGATTGCCATGGCAACCCAGTAATTACAGGAAGCTAGGTTGGAAGCACAGCAGGATGCTCAATATCTTCTCCAAGGAGATGTATGTTTCCAAGGCATGATGTAGCCTCTCAGTGAATTTCTGCATTTTCTTGTTTTCTTTGCAAACTATTGCTCCATCCAATTAAATTTCATGGATTTTTTTTCTTTCTTCAAAAATTTAGATCATCATAACAGATGCTAAACATGATTCCAGCTGCGCTGCGCAACACACCACAGTTTCTGCTTTACATATCGGTGGGAACTTTGAACTATAACCATCTCTTCTTGAATACAACCTAACGTGTGGCATTGTTTACAATTCCTTGACGTCTTTTTTTTTCAGAAACAAGAAGGTTATTTATTGCCTAAATTGGGATAGAGAAGATATGCCTTCTTCAGCGTCTAGAGAAGTACCCATGACTAAAGCAGTGATCGATTTTCTAACAGCTCTTGGTAAGTCGTAATGTTGATTTCATTGTGCACTCTTCCCTTCAATGATAAGCACTTCAAAATTAGATGCAGGGTATGTCTGGCTTTCTGTAAATAATCACAGTACCTATATTCCTTGTCAGGATTTATCCCAAAAATATTGTGTGACTCCAGGATATTGGAAGACTATATTTTTTGAAAGGAGGGTTTCTCACACTGATTTCTTATGAATAATGCTTCATGAATATTATGTAAATGCTACTTGTTTTATTTCTTGATTTTTTTTATGAAGTCTAAAGGCCTATGTTTCTTTGCAAAACTAGCTCTTGTATTGACCCTTGCAACACCTGTAGGTCATCGTGTTGGTGAAGTTGCACATGACTATGTGCCGGCATTGAGGCAGTGGCTAGTAACCAGAGGGATTAGGAACTCATATGACAGTTGGCATGGTAGGTCACCAACCAAATTACCAGATTTCACTAGTAAGGATTACCTTGTAATCAGCATCTAGCTAGTAGCTTTGGTCTGCGTTAGTCTATGTGATAAGGAATGGTAGTTCTTGTGTTTCATTCCCTCGATTTTAGGGTAACTGACGGCTAAGAAGTCGCTTTTTTGGAATACGTTCTAAATACCTCAGGTAAGACATTGAAACAAATACAAGGTACTTCGAATGCCTCTTTGTGCCTTTTTTTTCGCTCGAAAAACTGTCCTAAATCCAGCTTCGCGAGTCTTCCACTACAAACGCTTCGAATGTGATCACGTGACCTGATACGTCACACAAGTGTACAGTAAGCAAAGTAAACATGGCGGATAGTAGTTCAAGTGAGAGCAGTTTGAATTCAGGGTCTGATTATTCGGATTTTGAGGCTTCGACGGAAGGTGAAAATAATGAAAGGGCTTTTGAGCCTGTTGGTGAAATCAGGCCCTGGCGATTTGAACCACCAGGAAGAACTGAAAATAGAGCGCGAGAGTCGGAGGAGGATCAAGAGCGCGTACGCCGCAGCCGCCTCGATCAAGAAAGCCACGAATGGTGAGTATACCTGCCAACTATCACGCCTTGGGCGTGATTATCACGCCTACGGGTCGAAAACTTCGATGTCACGCCTAATCACGCCTGCGGACCAATTTCTCACGCCTGACTGAAAAAAATTGAGAAAAATTGAGATTACCGACTTGACGGACACACTTACAAAAATATATGTCAACTCGAACTAACGTAAATGACGGTACTTTCCCGAATTATCCGATTTTTGAAGGGAAGGCACTGGGAACGAGGTTGAACGACGGTTGAATCGACATCCTGGGACTTCCTGGGACTGGGAAATGTTCAGGGCTATTTCCGCTTCCGGTACTCTGTGCAAAATATTCCCGCTCTTAAAAATCTCGCGGGAAACTGTGCCAATATAGTTCCGAGTGTTCGCATACGGTGACTTCGCTTCGCTTTGACCTTTGTATTGTTTTGGTAATCAAAGTTTATTCGAAGTATTTAATTCGATGGCAAGGCAGCAGTATTTCAATAACCTTCAGAGGAAGCTGGAAACCCGAGCGATGTGGGGTTGGGCAGCGCTTTCAAATGAAATTGGAATCCTTGACATCCCGTCGCAGTTTGACATCTTTCCAGAACCGTACGGATGGTGTTCAGGTAAATATTTCTCTGGTTCTCTTGTGTAGCAGTAGGCCTGTTTCAAACAGCATGCAAATGCTCCTACTGTGCCAAATTCAATACAGGAATTTCATTATATCATTATATTATCATTTGATAGTTAAATTAGACTATAGCACTGCCGTAGCACGCCGTTTAAAAATAACATAACAGTTGAGTTCGCCGAAGGAAATTAACGGCACATATACAGCTGGTGCTGTTGTGTAACACAGGTTTTGATTTTTATGGCTAATTGTTTTCTAGCGATATTTTAATATATCAATGTTGTTTTACAAACGTGATCGGCACAAAGTTTACTACGATTTAGCAACATGTGTTTATAACATGAAAATTATTCAAAATATCCCTTGGAAGCCTCAGTGTAATTTGATTCCATCATGGGGCCGGTTTAATGACCTTTCATCTCGGGACATGGGCTAAATCAAGGGCTGACAGGGAGGCGCCCAAAATTGTGGGTTTAATGACCTTTAATCTCGGGATATGGGCTAAATCAAGGGCTTACAGGAAGGTGCCCAAAATTGTGGTCATCAATATTTTAAAACACTCAAAAAATATGAGTGTAATTAAATGTTTTTTGTATATAAATTTATCCAACTTTAGCTGGTTTTACCAACCAACATTCCATCGATAATGTGGCGGCCACACTGTATCCTGACGATGCTCCTAACGATTTTCAGCCAGTTACCTGTTATGGGGATGGCAATTGTCTGTTCAGGGCGTTCTCGATGATTTTCTTTGGCAATGAGGATCACCACACAGAGTTCCGTATCAGAGCTGTATGTGAGTTAGTAAAGAACGAGAAGAATTATCTTAGTAATGACTATTTACACTCTTTAACGGGTGTAAATAAAGTAGTGGAAAATTTGCTGCGAAGTTCCGTCGTTAACGCAAAAGATTTCTCTTCGTCCTACCGGAGAGACATTTTAAGAACATTGAAACCGTTCACCTTTGCCCACATGTGGCATATCTTTTCCCTGGCAAATGTTCTTGGCTGTACGGTTCAATCCGTGTATCCTGATGTTCAGAACCCTGGAACAAACAGGTCCCTTCTTAACATCTCCATACGACCTGCAGTGGTAGCCTCCAATTCTACTCAGCCAAGTGTCAGGTTAATGTGGAGTAACACATCCAATTCGTCAAAAAGGGGATGGGGTCCGAATCATTTTGTTCCTCTAATACCTGTTGGCACTGCCGGATTGCAAGATACAGCATCTGCAAGGGTTACAGTGAAAGGGAAGCCGAAGAGAGGAAAACGGAAAGCAGAATCTCAATCACCAAAAATGGCTACAAGTCCATCTAAGAAGAAACCGTTGAATTTTTCAGCCCCACTGGATCAAGCAACATCTCTCCCCACTCAACCATCGGTTCAACCTGGATCACCCAAAGCTAAACCAAAAGACGCAGCTCCACAATCCATACTTCCGGGAACACGTTTATCACAGTTACCTTGAGTAAATCAATTGGTCGAGTCACAGGACCTTCTGTACTTTATGGTATAACGCTAAATGTTATTAACAAAGGTTTACTGTCAGTATGGGGCATACAGTATTGTGAAAAAGTAATGAGAGCGTAATTCGAGGAAATTCGAAGAAATTCGCGAATTTCTTGGCTTTTTACATGGAGTAAGATGAATTACATGTAAGCCGGTGCAAAACAAGAACGTGCGCGATAAAAACCTTAATATTATCGTGTCATTACATATTACTCCGCAGTTCAAATGTGTGGTCTTTCATATATTCATTTGCAGCATTATCGTGAGTGATAGTAATATCTCAAAGCCTTTTCTCACAAGCTTACCTTGCTCATGTCCAGAGAAAGCTGATATCATTTTGTTTGTTACAGTCTTAAACTGGCAAGCTCAAATGGTCCGTTTGCCAACTTGTTTTCATTGCACAAGAAATGCTACTCGCGGTGCAGTTACAATGACCCCAGGCCCTGCGCGACCTTGCGGTTGTTTATACGTTACCATAGTGAAATTCAAAGTCATGTTAGCTTTGGTCAGTTCAGCTTTCAAGCTATCACAGTTAGCCATGCCTAAAGTGTCAACGTACACGAGAACTCGAATTAAGCTTCTTCAAAAGGAAGGCCTCCACCCAGCTGGGATATTTAAGGTCTTAAAACATGAAGGTTTAAGTGTTAGCTTTCCAAGTGTGGCGCGCATCGTAAAGAAGCTACAGACCACCGGCAGTGTGGCCAATTTACCGCATTCAGGAAGACCGTCAAAGTTGTCTACAGAAGCAAAAGCTTTT
The DNA here is from genome assembly GCA_949710005.1 of Ricordea florida. Lineage (NCBI taxonomy): Eukaryota > Metazoa > Cnidaria > Anthozoa > Corallimorpharia > Ricordeidae > Ricordea > Ricordea florida. The sequence goes on from OX453283.1 coordinate 9,355,968, forward strand.
ATAGACCAGCAAATGCGCAAGGACAACGAAATGACGAGTGGCCAGATACAAAAGAAGCTGGAAAAGCGTGGCATTACCGTGAGCTCATCCACGGTGCGACGATCTCACAAGGAACAAGGCTGGACATTACAGCGAACCGCCTATTGTCAGCTCATCCGAGATGCCAACAAGGGGAAGAGGCTGGCTCGATACTGGTCAGCACACTGCACTGCGATATTTCGTATAGTGCAAGCGGAATTATCCCTCTGGTAAGGAATTTTCGTTCTGGTCTTGAAAATGCGGCAAATTTTCGTTCTTTGTTTTAAAGAAATAACACTCAAGACATTGCGAAAAGATGCGCGAATTTTCGAGTGAATTTTCTTCGAAAGTTCGCGGAGACAAAGGACGAAATTCGCGCATTTCGCTCATTACTTTTGCACAATACTGTAATCAATTTCTTGAGAACTTCGGAAATCTTAGGAACGTCTTCGGAAACCTTCGGAACGTCTTCGGGAATCTTCGGATGCCTTCGGAAATCTTCAGACGTCTTCGGAAAATTGTGGTACTCACGGGATAAAAATGTCACGCCTTCGAATTAGAAAAAGTTGGCAGGTATAGGTGAGTGCATTGCACTTGTAAATATTGTATCTGAATATCAGTCGCTTACTTAATATAGGAGCGATGAAGTAAAGAAAATTAAATTTGCAGACTCTTAACTTCCATGGGAGCGATATGTTTTTATGCTACACGCATGCACCTTGCAAAACGTAGGTTTTTACAGACTGAAAATAAAATTTAAACACGCAAGCTTGTGGAGGTGCTTTGGTAGGATTCATTTTTGAGAGTAGTTTTTCACATTAAACATGTTTCAACGCTTTTTGTATGGGCTTTAAGTATTGAATTTGGCGAACGATTGAAGATTTCTCAGCTTTTAGTGTAAAACACAATGCAGCACAAATAGCATTCGTACATGTACACATAGAATTAAACATCCTCTTAATATTAACTTACTGTGAATTTAAGTTTTCCCCTTTTTGGTGGTCTTTTTACATTGTTTATAGCCCAAAGTTTGAGTCACCTCTTGCGTTAGTAACAGTTACAGTACTGATAACTGTTCTTATTATATGACTAGCTCCGTGAGCGGGCAAGATGAACCAAATCTTGTGCTGTGATTGGCTACCCGAGCGGGCAATATGGAGCTATCTTGCCCGCTCAGGATAAGGGCTTTGTCCCGCAAGGAAAATTCATCCGAGGCGAAAGCCGGTTTACCAAAATTTTCTTTCTTAGTTTTTCCCTGAAAAATCTCTTCTGTGACAGTTAAAGATTTCCTGTGGTTTGTGTATCGATGGAGCTGGAAAACGAGAAAACTTGATTTTTGCATGTAACAGGCTTCCTTTTCAGTCCTTGAAAATAAACACGTACACGGATCATTTTTTGGTGTTTTATCCCATATAATAAATCCTTTATTGACCAAGCTTGTTCGGTCAAGATGGCTGGATATTGGCCTCACGCTTGGTCAATAAACCATATATTTTGGTGAAACTTATCAATCAAATGGTGTTCCCTATTTCTTCTATTCGATACCATGATAAAAATTGCTAATGCACTGATTCTTTTATTACAAGGTGTCAATGTGGAAACTGCCAATCAATGTGGAGGGAGGAAGAAAACATCTGCTGTCAAGAATTAGACGTAGTAAAAAACAAAAATTTGGAGGTTGTTACAGTGGAAGAGCTGCAGGCAGAACCCAGATGCATTGTCCAGCATCCAGGATTTGAGGCAGTGTGGGTTCTGCAGACAGCTTGGCTGCAGTACAAGCAGCAGTACGGCTCTTCTGCTTATGAGGGGCCAGAGCATAAGAAAAACCGCCACATTGCCTACAGGCAACTGGTCAGGTGGTGTTGGGGTACCCTGGGCAAAAATATCCGGGTCCCCTTACCTTCTTGTGCAGTGAATTGCATACGTGCTCACTACCTAGAGCCCAACTGCCTGGAAGAGGACATGACCTTTACTGGTTTTATTTATGTAGACGAGTAAACATGGGTACAAGAGGGGCAGTCGCTTTTGCCAACATCTTTATGGGAAAGGTAGAATCACAAATTTTAAATCAAAGCGCTCAAAACCCACTTGCCTGGAAAAGGTATATTGACGATATATTCTGTCTGGAATATAAACAAAGATGAAGTCACGCAGTTCATTGAACTAGCAAATAGCCACCATCCCACTATCAAGTTCACGGCTGAAGTTTCTGACACGGAAACAACGTTCCTTGACACAAACGTTTACAAAGGCGATCGATTTGCACACTAGACATTAAAACTCATTTCAAAGCTACTGAAACATTTCAGTAAAGGCATTTCTCGAGTTGTCACCCACCAGGGGCCAATGAGTGCGAAGTGGCATTCAGACTTCTCCAAACTAACTCCTCTGAAGCAGCATTCAAAACTGCTATTTCACAATTTAAAACAAATCTCATCGAAAGAGGGTACCCTGAAACTCTTGTTTCAACAACTCTCGCAGAAATTACATTTGAGGAGAGAAAAGCTGCCCTACAACAGAAACGAAAAAGGGACACGCGAATCTTGCCTTTTGTCACACAATATCGCCCATCAGTGCCTAACTTAAAGCAAATACTTATGCAGAACTTGCATTTAATTCAACAACAACCATTGCTTAGAAGAACATTCAAAGATCCCCCTATTGTCTCGTACAAAAGGGGCAGATCCCTAAAGGATATACTCATTTGAGCAAAGCTATAACCGGCTATCACACGTGGATGGGAGTTGTGAAGGCCTGTCACGGGGCCCATTGTTATCACTTTTTATTCTTCGAACTTTGTTTACTTGCTCAAGGGTAGGAGACGCTTGAATAGAGGGAACTGCAGATTTCTTTTATACTAGCTTAGAGCTAAATCCAGCAATTTTTGCTTGGAATCCTTCGTAGCTGTCAGCTGAGAAATGGTCGCTGCAAATGTGACCCGAACCTGGTATCCAACTGTTAAGTTCTCTTTTTGTTCAAATGCAATCCACTGTCGCTGCACTCTTTCGTCAGCTGGAAACTGGTGAAGGCTGACTCAGTCTGCATTTGTTTTGTTACAAAACATCACTACACAGCGCTTCCCTGGTTTTCGTGGTCTTCGCTTTGAATCCTGTTGTTTTCCGTTATTGTAAAAGTCAATGCAGCAAGAGTAGTACAGGTTCGGATAACTTATATTTTTTCAAAGTTAAGGTTGTCATTTGAGAAACATTACGTGCTTGTTATTTCCGTAGCATAACTGTGTGACTGACTTGTTTGTTTTATTTCAGCGACACAGCCATGCCACGGAAATAACAAGCATGTAATGTTTCTCAAATGACTATCACACTCAAGTTATCCAAACCTGTAGATATAACACCATGATAAACGAGCATGAGTAATTTACTGTTCACTCAGCTGACAGTGGTTTATTTTTGGAAACGAGTAACGTTTGTGGAAAGCATTGAATTCATCCTGTTTTTTCATCGCAAATGAGAAAGAACGTTTGAGCGTAATTTCTTTCTAAACGCTGTTTTGCCTGGTGTTCAATTTACCTGTAGCTCGGTGAATACAGACACACGATCCGTTGTGTTTCAGAGAGAGGTAAAACTACGGGGCTGGGACAGCAAAAATTCGTGAAAAAATCGCGAAAAATTCGTGAAAAAATCGCGAAAAATTCATGAAAAATTCGTGAAAAAATCGCGAAAAATTCGTGAAAAAATTTATAAAAAAAATTTGAATTTTTTAATTATGGTTTAAAGATAAAATTATAATTAATATAAATAATGGAAAACATGAATATCGATCGATTAAAAGATGTTGATTTGAGACAAATTGTAAAAGAATTGAAATTAACTAAATGGTACGAAATGAGTAAAGCAGGAAAAATTGAAGCATTGGATGAAATGGGAATTAAAACAGTTGAAGATTTGGAAAATTATCGGCGAGGACTTATTGATAATAGACCGCAAACACCAGAGATATTAAATCCAAGACCTCGTATTCCAAGAAAACAAACTCCTGATGTTTTAAATACTAGAAAAGCAGTAAGTCCTATTCCTAAGCCCATTTCAAAACCTAAACCTAGAGTTGAGAAAAATATTTATCAATCAAAAACCTATTATAATCAAAAAAAACAACAAGAAGAACAAATACAAAAAAATCAAGAACAAATAAAACAACAAGAAGAACAAATAAGAAAACTAGAAGAACAAATAAAACAACAAGAAGAACAAAATAAAATAAAACAACAAGAAGAACAAATACAAAAAAATCAAGAAAAAATACGAAGACTACAAGCTCAATTACAAAAACCCAATACAACAATTACAGAAAGTTTTAGAGATTATGAGAAAGAAGGTGCTAAACCTAAAATAAAACCTGAAAGAGAAGAAGAATCAACTATAGGTGGGGATAAAACAAAAACAAAAAAAAGAAGGAGGAGGAATAGAAAGAACAAAAATAAAAAAAAAGATCCAATCATAGATAGAGATTATGAGAAAGAGGGTGCTAGACCTAAAACAAAAGGAAATGTAAAAAATTATGAACAAGAAAATGAGGAAGAGGTCACATTTAATGAACAAAAAAAAGCATTAAAAGGATATTTGAAAACATATAGAATACATGGAAAGAAAGGATATGAACCTGAAGAATTCATGAAAAAAATAAAACAAAAAGTTATAGATCGAATTAATCATGAAAAGAAACCAATAAAAGGTAAATTTATATTAACATGTAAGTTTGTAAAAAAGTCTTTACTTAAAAAAGAAATTAAAGACGAAACTGAAAAATTCTTTCATTCTTCACCAAAAATAATTACTGAAGCAACTAATTTATCAGAATTATTTGATGAAATGATTAAACATATACTTAATGAGATTGAAAAATTTATAACTAATAACCCTTCAGGTGTTTTCGAATTCGATTCTGTAGTATGTTTTGATATTGGTTTAGTTCCCTACGAAGCTATTTCTGGAAGTTCATATTTTCCATTACCCGCAAGATTAGCATCAAAAAAAGCTATTATTAACCCTCAGAATTTTAAAGATAAGGAATGTTTTAAGTATGTACTAACAGAAGCAGTATTTCCAAGAAAAAATCATAGAGAAAGAGTAAATAATGAATTGAAGGAAAATTCTAAAAAGTTAAATTGGAAAGGAATAGACTTTCCTACCCCATTAAAACAAATTGATAGGTTTGAAAAACAAACTCCATATGTTATTAATGTGTTGGGATATGAAGATAATAAAATATATCCTCTAAGAATAAGTGATAAATGCGATTGTAAGAAAAAAGAAGAATGTAATAATTGTGGATGTAGGAAAAAAGAATGTATAAAACAAGAATGTAAGAAAAAAGAATGTATAAAACAAGAATGTGAGAAATGTGGTTGTAAAAAATGTGATTGTAACAAAGAAGAATGTAAGATATGCGACTGTAAAATTATAACATTAATTTTAATATCTAATGGTGAAGAAAGTCATTACTGTTTGATAACTGATATTAGTAGGCTTTTATCCTCTGAAATTGATAAAAATAAAAACAAAAAATATTTTTGCCTTAGGTGCTTCAACTCATTCTATAAACAAGAATATTTAGATGAGCATAAAATATACTGCGATTCAAATGGGGAAGTTATAATCAATATGGTAAAGAATAAAGATGGAAGCCCAAAATTTATTAAATTCAAAAATTATAAAAATAAAATGAGAGTACCATTTGTTATTTATGTAGACTTTGAGTGTCATCTAATACCAATAGATTCACGCTATCCAGATAAAAGTAAAAGCTATACTGTAAAATATCAGAAGCATAAACCGTCAGGATTTTTTTATTATATAATATGTTTTGATGATAGTATATTACCAACCGATTTTAATCAAATTGTGCAATATACTGCAAAATCAGATGATGAAGATGTTGCACAGATATTTGTAGAATATTTAGAAAGAGATATTAGAAAAATTTATAAAATAATAGAAGAAAGAAAAGAAAAATTTAGATTCTATAATAAGAATAACATGTCAGAAACAATTAAAAAAGAACATGAAAATGCAACTCATTGCCATATATGTGAAGGAAAATTTACAGAAAGTAAAATTAAAGATTATAAAAAAGTAATAGATCATTGCCATCTTACAGGAAAATATAGAGGAGCTGCTCATAATAAGTGTAATATAAAATATGTTATTCCTAATTTCATTCCAGTAATAGCACATAATATGTCAGGATATGATTCTCATTTATTTATTAAAAATCTTGCTAAAACAAAAGGTAAAATAAGCTGTTTAGCCAATACTAATGAAAAGTATATTAGTTTCTCAAAGAAAATTTTAATTGGACATGATGATGAAGGTGAACCTATTAATAGAATGATAAGATTCATTGATTCTTACAAATTTATGCAAGGTGGTCTTAGCAGTTTAGTTGATAATCTCACCAAATGTGGAAAGTGTAAGACATGCAAACCACCGGATTGTATGAAAAGATACATTGAAGATGGAAAAGATATTGAGCATAAAAGTATTGGTAGATGTGAAAAATGTGAGAATTGCTTGTTAGCTAAAAAAAGATGTCTTTCTCCAAAAGATGATAAACTAACCGAAACAAAAAAGGAATTTGACGATAAAACATATTTAGTAATGAGAAAAGGAGTGTTTAATTATGATGATTTTACTAGCATTAATAAACTAAATGAAACAAAACTACCTCCAAAGAAAGCATTTCATTCAAAATTAAATGATGAAGATATAAGTGATGATGATTACCAACATGCTGAAAAAATATTTGAGGTTTTTGATATGAAATCAATGCGAGAATATCATGATTTATATCTCAAGACGGATGTTTTACTTTTAGCAGATGTATTTGAGAACTTTAGAGATGTTTGTCAAAATAATTATGGTTTAGATCCGGCTCACTATTTTACATCACCAGGACTATCTTGGGATGCAATGTTAAAATTAACCAAAGTTAAATTAGAGCTGTTTACTGATGTTAATATGTTACTTATGATTGAAAGAGGTATTAGAGGTGGTGTAGCCCAAATATCAAAAAGATATGCTAAAGCTAATAATAAATATATGGCAGACTTTGTAGAAAATCTAAAGAAAAGTTATATTGCATATCTTGATGCAAATAATTTATATGGGGCAGGAATGAGCGGAAATCTACCCATGTTTGGATTTGAATGGATGAGTGAGGAGGAGCTTAAAAATTGGAGAGATATACCCTGCATAGTTATGGTTGATTTGAAATATCCAAAACATCTTCATGATTTACATAAAGATTATCCTTTAGCTCCAGATAAACTTACTGTTAATAAAGTTAAGAAATTAATACCAAACCTATTTGATAAGAAAAGGTACGTTGTTTATCATGAGACTTTAAAATTTTATGAAAGTATGGGATTAGAAATAACAAAAATTCATAAAGGCATTAAATTCTATGAGTCTGCATGGTTAAAACCATACATTGATTTGAATACTAAATTCAGGGCTCAAGCGGCTAATGATTTTGAAAAGGACTTCTTCAAGTTAATGAATAATTCTGTATTTGGTAAAACAATGGAAAATATGAGAAAAAGGATAGATGTTAGATTAGTTAATGATAAAAAAGCAGCTAAAAAATTAATAAAAAAACCAAACTTTGATTATTTTACTATCTTTTCTGAAAATCTAGTTGCTGTAAATATGAAGAAAATAAAAATAAATTTTAATAAACCAATTTATGTAGGGTTTTGCATTCTAGATCGAAGTAAACAAATAATGTATAATTTTCATTATAATTATATTAAAAAGAAATATGGGGATAAGGCTAAATTACTTATGACAGATACTGATTCACTTACATATGAAATAGAAACTCCAGATTTCTTCAAAGATATAAGTTCAGATGTTAGAGAAAAGTTTGACACCAGTAATTACCCTAAAGACCACCCATCTGGAATCGAGGTAGGTGTAAACAAAAAAGTAATTGGAATGTTCAAAGATGAGTTTGGTGGAATGATAGCTAAAGAGTTTGCAGGGTCTAGTGCTAAACAATATAGTGTAAAAATGGATAATGGTAAGGAGATAAAAAAGGATAAAGGAACAAAGAAATCAGTAATTGAGAAAGATATGCGTTTTATTGATTTCAGAGATTGTGTATTAAATAAAAAATCTCAAATGAGAAAACAGAATTTAATTAGAACAGAAAAACATAATGTTTACACGCAAACCGTTAATAAAATTGCACTAAACCCGGCTGATGATAAGAGATATGTTGAAGAAGATGGAAAAAATACTCTTCCATATGGGCATTATAGTTTGGATATAAAAATAGATGATGATTGTAATATTATCTTTCCAGCTAAGCTGGGGTGGGCTACGCCCGTTCCAAAACAGAATTAGGAGGTAACTCAGTATCATAAGGAATAACCTGCAATTCTTCCCTTACAAATCCTCGTCTAGGACTATCTTGCTCACCCTCTTGTTGGATATAATATAAAACTGGCTGATTTGGTGAAATCACACTTCTAGAAATATCATAAACTTTGATACTCCAAATAGGATCTGTAGCCCGCCTTTTTTCACCACCCTCAAGTTCTCCAGGAGATAATAAATATCTAACTCTAACAAAAGGAGATAATCTTACCTCATCAAGACCAACAACTCGATGATATCTTTTAGTTTCAAGTTCCACTTCTTTCTGTTTTATAGCCTTATCAGGCTCTTTACCAGTTATTCTTGTTGGTGTATTGTTCAAAGTTTTTAGAATATGCGGTAATCGTTTCACCCATACTCTGGATCGATCATCACTTACCATTTCTTGTGCATATTGATGACTAAATAATCGTTCACCTAATATTCTGTTTGCATTTTCTACAAATGCCTGAGCTCTATGATTTCCAGCCTCACTTCTTTGTATTTTCACATTATGATAATTCATAAGTTTAGCAACTTCACCCATAAATTCTCTTCCAGGATCAACCATTAATGTTTTAGGATATTTTAACTTCCTGGAATATATTTTTTCAAAAGCATTTGAAATTTCTCGACTTTCTTTTGAGGTTAATGGTTCAGCATCTTTATATCTTGAGCCAACATCAACTACAACTAATGCATATTTATATGTTTTTCTTCCAACTCTATCATGCGGTAAAAATAATAAATCTGCTTGGTGAATCTGATTTGGTTTATCTACGGTCCAGTGTGGTCTAGGTATATGCTTGGGAGCTGGAAGATAGATTTGCCATATTGCTTGTTTCTCTAACCATTGTTTTGCTACATCTTCACTTACTTTTGCTTTTTTAGCTAATTTGAAGATTGCGGAATATCCTTTCCAATACCCTTCAGTTGAATAATATATTTTTGAAAGTATATTTTTGTTATTCATTTAAAAAATTAACAAAGCATCTTATAAATTAAAATGGAGGAAGAAAAAATAATTTTTTCAAGATATCAAATTAACATTATGAAAAAAATTATCATTAAAAAAATTCTAGATATGGAAGATGGTGATGATATTTTTAATGTTTTGATTTTAATCCCCAGTGCGAGAGAAAAGTTATTAAAACATATTAATAAATTAGAGAATAATAAAGCAAAGGGGTTTAAAGATTAACCAAAGTATCTTATAAATTACAATGACGTCTGAAAAAATTAATCCAAATAGAATTCCTAGAGAACCATTTGGGTTGAAAGCAGAATCAACAATGAACCGAATTACTCTCAATCCATCATCTGCCAGCCCTGGAGAAACATTATATATAAATATACCAAAACGTTCTGAGAATTTAGTGATTGTACCTGGAAGTGTATCTCTACTATTTGATTTAGATGTAGATGGGCATGCTAATAATACACTTGTAAATAATGTAGGTAGTAATCTTGTATCTAGACTTAGAGTTCTTTTTGGAGGTGAAACATTACAGGATACACAAAGATATGATCTTTTTCAAACATATCACGACTTATTCTTAACAGATGAAGAACGTGAAGATAGATTAAAACAAGGTATTTCTTCTGAAAACATGAGAAAGCTTAGAACAAATGCAGGTGATAAGAAAACACAAGATGTTAAGGCAGTGACTCTTGCATCAGTACATAACACCAAGTATCGTATACCACTAAACCATCCTATTCTAAACGATCATGGAGTTTTCTATCCAAAGGCACTAGATAATCATCTAATCTTTGAGATTACACTTGCTCCAGTTAATGATATTGTTGTTTATTCTGATACTAGTAAGACTCCAGCATATTCAATCAAAAACCTTGAGTTAGAATATTCTTCCATTTCAAGCGAATACTTGGCTCGCGAGGCACAAGCAGCTTATCAGGTAGGCAAAGGCTTCTTTTATGAAAATGTCACTCTTCACAAAACTTTTACCTTTTCCATAGGCGGTGATGGTGTTATCAATCAGCATATTAATCTACCTAGAAGATCAATGACGGGGATATTATGTTTGTTTACACTACCAATCGCGGCAGGAGCTCGTAACTCTGAGAATTTTTACAATCCAGGTATAACCTCGATTAATATAGATGTTGATGGTGTTCCAAATCGATTATACTCTAAGGGGATGATACCATCAGATCTATGGGAGTCGGTAAAGAAACGTTTTGGGACGACTGAAGGTAAACATTCAGTAAAGGAAAAGGATTTTTATGCTGATAAGTTTGCTCTTTGGGTTGATATGAGAACTCACCCTGATAATGGTATTCATGGTGGGGGGTTAGCATTAAACAATACACAAGATGGTGTAAAATTAGAAATTAAAAGAAAACAAAGTGGATCTGGTACTATAACCTGCCATATGTTTGTTGTAGCTGACGCAATGATGGAAATAATGAATTCAGGTTTGAGATCCATAAAGTACTAAATTTAAAAAACCTTTAGTTATGATACAAAACCATGGAAGAATTACGAGAAAAAATACCATTCCATTGTATTATAACTGGACCAACAAATTGTGGGAAAACAAAGTACCTCATTAATCAGCTAAGAGGGCCATTCCTAAAAATTTTTGATTACATTGTTTTAATATGTCCAACTTATTCTAGGAATAAAACTTATCATAATTTTGCTCGAGGAGATAAACGTTTCTTTGTATTATCACCAGATGCTAGTAACATTGATGAGATTAATGAGTTATTAACTGATTGTCAAACTTTATTCTCTGGAACAAATACATTAATAATTTTAGATGATTGTGCCGTTTCGGGTGATCTGAAGAAGCGATCAAACAAGTTTATAGATTTAGCGTTCTCTGGAAGGCATCATGGTTTATCAGTGTGGGTTCTCACTCAGCAATTAACATCTATAGCAAAACCATTCCGCGAAAATGTAGCTTGTGTTGTTACTTTCCATAACCCATCACAAAAAGGTATGAAGATGCTTTTCGAAGATTATGGGGGTGATTTAGACCCTGAAACTAGTAAAAAGTTTGTACAACTCCTGAAAACTGAAAAATATTCTAGACTTTGTTTATCTTTACGACATCCATTTAATTGTTATTTGGAGATTCCTGAAGTGATTTCCTTTGGACCGGCAAATCGGGCGAAGCCCTCCCCGCAAAGCGGAAAGCCGATTTAAAAATAGTAAATGTATCACCATAAAAGATGACAAGCGTAGAAGATTATATTGAAGAAGAAAAGATTGGAGAAAAAACTGAGGTAAAAGATAATGATGATAATGAACTTGAAATCAAACAAGAATCACTAGCTATTCTAGCAGCTCTTGGAACCACAAAGGAATATTTAGGTGTTGATATGAGTCTGGGCGATATAAAAAAATTATCAGCGAAAGATGTTGAGAAATATTATAATCGATACCAGGCAGTATTGGGTAAGAAAATTAACGGCGGGTTAGTAGATTCATCTCTTCAATTAATTTCTAAAGTTATTTCTTACATGGTTCCTGTAGATGATATAGAATCTCTTTGTGATGATTTGAAGAATGATGATTTGGTTAATCGTGAACTAACAAACATTGTAGGTCTCTTAGCATTGAAAGCAGGAAGATTGGCGGCACTTGCTAGCGGGCTATTCCAGGTTGCTAAACATGTTAAAATAGGTAAAATTCAACAAGTTACAAGTACAACTGAGCATAAAATACAAGAGGTTTCAAGCATGACTGAGCAGTATACTAAGCAATCTGCTGATGGGAATGATACTGTTTATTAGTTTAAAGATTTCTTAATGTTTTGTAAAAATCATGTATGAAAAAGTTGTTAAAAGAAATATAGAAATTACAAAGAAAGCTATTAAAGCGATTGAAGATGCTGTAAGGATAATAGATAATAAAAACCAAAAAATTAAAGAAATTATAAAAGATATTGAGATGCTAAAAGAACAAATACGGAATAATTATAAAACAACTGAGCAGTTTACTGAGCACAACTGATTTAAAGATTCTTTACTTTGAGAAATAAAATAATAATGTCTGAAGAAGTAGAAGAAAGAACCGGGGGTGTTGAACAAATTACTAGGGACCAACCAAAAGAAAAAACTGAAGGTAATAATTCAAAAAAGAGAGAGACCGGTGGAGCCGGAGCCGCCCTACGAGCGAAAGATCCTAAAAAAGTAGCAGCAGGTAAGAAATTAGCTGAATATAATAAAAAAGCAAAAGAAGCATTAGCTAGAGAGACCCTGCGTGCCGAGGAGCAAATGAAAAGAGAAAAGGAACAGGAGAATATTAAACATGAAGAAGAAGAAACCACAAACCCATGGCTTCCAGAGCTATCTTTTACTACTGTATTATCTGTTATAGGAATTGGTTTTACAGCAATTGACCTGTATATGAGATACCGTTCACAGACAGGAACACAGCCAATTGAAGTGAGGAGACAAACTGAAGAAACTCGAATACATGATTTACAATCACAACCTAAATCCGCGGGACCTGCCCCACCGAAAATAGGAATGTTATAAGATTTGCTTCACGACTATAAAAGGGTCTAAAGGGTAGGTAAAGTATCTTATAAATCATGTCAAACGAAAACAAACTTGTGAAAACTGTTACTGATTCAGCGGTCCTTATCGGATTAGCAGCTGGTGTTGGTTATGTAGCTAAAAAGGCTATGAAAGAATCATTTATGAACGACCCCTCCTCAAGTATTACAAATTATGCAAAATGGGTAGCTGTTCTATCTGGTAGTATGTACCTAAAAACATATTTAGAGGAACAAAAGATTTTACCAAATTAAAACATGGCAGCATTTGCAATGATGATTGGTGGAGCTATTTTTAATGCAACAGCATTTATTGGTGGGTCATATCTCGTAAAACATTTATCAGGAAATAAAACTGATACAGAAAAAATAAGACACGATAAGGCATTAGAAAAATACCAAAGAGATTATGCAGAATATCAGGAAAAAAGACAAAAACTAATGGATTGGAAAATGAAGAAAAAAGATGAAAAATATCAAGCATCAAAAAATATTTCAACTACAAATGAACAATTTGCATTATATGAACAAATGCAAGAACCTAAATTCTCTGATTATTATAGACCTAGTAACAATCAAAAGATGGGTGAAATGGCATATGTGGGTGGTGGTATGTTAGCCTTGGGTTATGCGGTTAGTAAATTATTTTAAATTATAAAAACATTAATTGTTTTTTATAATTAAAGCATTATTACAATATATGTTCACACAAAGTTTAGAAATTAATCTCATCTTCCAATAAAGTTTCACCCCAAGTTTCTCTATTAATATCATCATATAATATATTTAAAATTTTTTCTATTTTTTTATTACCATTTATGGAAATATAAAGCATTTTAATTATTTTAAATAACTCTTTTAGTTTTTCTCTATCTTTTAAAGTAACGGCTATATTTCTTAACAATAACATGTTATCAATTGTAATTATTCTTTCTTTATTAATTTTTCTTAGACTATCAAACCAAAGATATTCACTAAAATCATTAAGGTTATTAAACATTTTAAATCCCATTGTTATATTTTATTTTCTATCTTTAAATCATAATTCATTTTTTTATAATTTACAAACATAACTTTTAGATCTAAAGATTTCTTACTGTTGAGTAAAAAATCATGGCAGAATATATACCATTAGAAGATTTACCAAAAGATGATGATAATGATGATGATAATGATGATGGAGATGGTACATTTTATCAAAGCCCAAACACATCTACAACCTTTGAAAAAGATTATGCCGGTTATGATGAATATAGCCAACCGAAGGGGGGAACAGATGATGAAGTAAGGAACCGAGCTGAATGGGACAAACCGGCTGAACGAAGGAACCTTGGTGATGTTTTAAGAGAAAGACATGAGGAATATGACAGAAGGCGAGAAGCAGGTCAAGAACTCAAACGTTATTTACCAACTTACAATCCTAATGATGGGACATTTAATGTAACATTTGGAGAAGATGGTAGTATAATGGCAGAATTTAGTAATAGGAAGGGTTCTGTACCACATATCGTTCTTACTAAAGATAAAGTTCTTATGCTTGAAGATTTACCAAAAACAATGAGAAAAGCTCTAGGTGCTGATTATGAAACAATGCTGAAACAATATAATGATACTATATCACAATTAAATGAAGAAAAAGAAAAAAATAAGGAATTAAATAATGTCGCAGAGGGGTTGAGAGCAACAATAGAAATATATCCACAGGAGATAGATCGATATATTGAAAAAGAACTTCGTGAATTCATTGAGAGACAACAGGTAGAAAAAGCAAAGACACTAAGTGCCGCGGATCAAAATAAAATTCTTTTTGATAAAAATGTTAAACAGAATATAGAATTAAAAATACAAGTTGAGAAGCTTTTGGATGAAGTAAAATTATACAAAGAAGAAATAGATAAATATAAGAAGGGTAAATTAAATTCATCAAAGTTAGAACAAAGTAAAGAACGATTACAATCAGAGAATGATAAATTAAGAGAACAAATTAGAAAGAATGCAATATTAAATGAAGAACAAATATCAGATATCGATGGGCGAAAAGAAGAAATAATTAAAAATCTTCCATTAAGAGAGAGGTTAAAGTATATCTTCAAAAAGTATGGGTTTACAGTATTTGCTGTTGTGAGTGCTGTTGGTGTAATCATTGGAGTTATAGTTTCCAATCTTTCAAAAGGATTATCTACTTTAGGAAAAGGTGTTGGTAATGGTTTAAAAACTCTTGGTAAAAAACTGGGTGAAATATTACCAGGAATGGTTGGAGCTATCGTGAGCTTTCTATTTAAAACAGCTGGTGAGGTTATTGGATTTTTAGGTAAGAACGCTTGGCTATTGATAATGGCTGTAGTTCTATATTTTGTGGAACAGTTTAAAAAGAAGAGAAAGTAGATCTAAAGACCAGCTCCGCTGAAAAACAAAATACCGAAGGAACATGAATGATCGATGTAATGATGAAATAATAACTTTTTTATCAATCACAATGTTAACTACAGAAACAACAATTTATCTGGATCCGTCATTATATAATGTAAAAGAGATACAAATGTTAGATTTTTCTGGTACTAATGCATCGTCTGAAAATCCTTTGTACTTAATGTGTGATCTTATTGAACCAAAGTCTTCATATTACAATCGTACCCCTAGCGGTGGAAATGTAGAACTTAATCCATCGCAATTATTAGCCATTGTCCCCTCCAAAAAGTATCCAAGTTTAAGAATTACACAAACTAAAAATCCAGTGAACCACTTTACATTATGGATTCTAGATAAAAATGGAACAAAGTTAATTTCTAATACCGTGCGTATTCGTATCAATTTAAAGATATCATGTTGAGTAGTAAAATACAATATGGGTGACTACAATAGAATTTATCCTGGATTACCTAATAATTCAGATCCAGTCAATTTTAGACTACAAAAATCAAGTGAAGTATTACAAAATCTTGAGAGAGAAATTAAACATTATGAAGATGTGAGGAAAAAATACAATAGAGCAAGAGGAATATTTACAAAAATAAGTGTTTGTAGTGGAATGCTTTCAGTTATTCTATCTGCAAGCGGGTTGGGAACTTCTCTTACAGGTTTTGGAGCAATGATTGGTGTTCCGTTGGGTGTTGTCGGTGGAATTTGTGGTGGAGTATCTGTTGGATTTGGTGCAGCATCAAAAAGACTTTCAAATAAAGTTAGTAAACATGAACAGACTGTTTCCATAGCAAAATCAAAATTAAACACCATTAACGACTTGGTTTCAAAGGCTTTGAAAGATAATGTTATATCTGATCAAGAATTTTCTATAATTTTAGCAGAGTTGGAAAAGTTTCAAAAACTAAAACTAGAAGTTCGTCAAAAATTTAGGAGAGATACAGAAAAAAACTTAAACATGTCGCAGATAAGAAGAGAAGTTCGAGCAGATCTATTAAAAGAGTTAACCACTCCCGCTCATTAAAAATTTCATATGAGAAAACTGATGTAGGATGTAATTGTTTTGCAGGTATTAGAAAAGAGGTTATCTAGTCTAAAGACTTTTCATCTTATTGTAAAAATAATAAAATGACACTATGGATGGATTTTAGAAATAAGTATACAAAGGTTGACCTTGATAAATTTACATTTGTGAATGATTCATATGGAGGATATATTAAGTGGAAAGTTAATGGAACAACAATCATGTCTAATGATGATCCTACTGGAAAAACATGGACTGATAGTCTATCACCTAATTTGAAAAGATTGTTATGGAAAGATTTAGGGTTGGATGATTCTGAATTGAGTTTATTCCCAAAGAGTTTAACCATGACTAACCAAAGCTATCCAATACCAGCAATTGATTTTGATGACTTTACAAGTGACATAACAAAAATGCTAACCTCACTAGATATATATGTTTCAAATACAAAGAAATTCACAGCAAAGATGCGTGATGTTTTTACCAATCAAGTTGTGACTTTCAAGTTTGGTAAACAAAGTAGAAAATGGCTGAATGCTCCAGATATGAATTATTGGCCTCAGCAACTTAACTTTGCAGTTTGGTGTGCAACATCTGGTTGTGGGATTAGTCCTTTTGAAAGTCTAAATTATCCCAAAGTAGTGAATAGCTTCATTAAGTTTCATATATATTTCACAATAAGGCGGATATTATATGAATTAAGCCTTCCCTTACCCGATGAGCAACCCTTTGTAATAAACAATAATCCCTATAGTAAAGTAGCATATCAACGTTTGTGTGCAGAATTTGGGATTAGTAATAATTCTGACTTTAGATGGAAAGGTGGTAGAAACGGAGGATTGGGAGATATATTTCTCGATTATGGTTCTGGATTTCATGGAAAAGGAGGAGGATATCAAAATGTACATATTATAAGGAATTATGATAAAGAAGCAGATCAATGGCCCGGTGAAGGTGGTAAATTTGCTGATGACGGTGGTAAGAAAGAAAATGGTAATCTTATCTCATTTATTCGTAATGATGACTTTGCCGATTTCAAATATGCTTGGTTTATCCCAACAAGTGGGTATGGACTCACTAAAGCTGGACTCGGTAGATTGAATCGATCCGCTGAAGCTTTTGTTTATTGTATACTTGGAGCACAAGTTAACACTAGAAACTCGATTTATGGTAATGGTGGTGGAGCAATCGAGACGCAACAAGAATTCTTAGCTTTATTTGAAAGTAGTGTGATTGAGAATGACATTTCTAGTTCTATCCAAAGATATCAATTAGCTGTACAAGAAGCAAAATTACGACTCGATTTAGCTATTGCTCCAGGTTTGTGGTTGATGCCAAGTAATATGATCATAAACACAGAAAGCGTGGTTGGATATAATAACAAACTTATGAAAGCGACTAATGATATGAAATTTGGGGCGAATAATTCCCTAAACACTGAATCAAAACCGGTTGGAATAAGTCATAACATGGGATCTTCAAAGTTAAAGTTACCTCATTCAATAGTTGAGACAAATCCAAAACCAAAAATCTCTCCAACGCAAAATGAAAAGTCAACCAAAGGTCAGGACGTGACCACGCAACATGAAACCAATACACAAAGCGAGCATGAAGTGCGTATATTAACATTTATAATTATCAGTGGAGGGTTGGCGTGGTATCTATTTCGGTAATCGGTCAAAGACCTCCCCGCGAAGCGGAAATTTCACGTGATTATCATTGTTTTTGGATTAGTGTTCACGTGTAGAACAATAGATTGCATACTTTTACGACATAGCAACAAGCAAAATGTAAAGTGGATTTGAAATCGAAAAGTAGATTTTATGTTTACTTTAAAAAGGTCGGTTTCTAACGTCGCTCAGGAATGTGATTACGTCAATGCAAATTTCAGGTCTTTTGTTATGTAACGCTTGGTTGCGTTATATAACATAATTTTTTTATCAATCTTCATACTTCTTCTTCCAAAAACTTTAACTCATCAATATCAACACACTATTCTAAATATCTGCTTGGCTTCCATGCAACTTTCATTAAATCATAATTCATTTCTAATTTTTATTCTACATTCCTTACAAGAAGCTTTTTGTTTACCGTGTTCGCATATTTGTGATCCTCTACACTCTTTACACTGATATTTAACCTTTCCATGTCCGCATATTTGTGATCCTCCACACTCTTTACATCGATATTTATATCTTCCATGATTGCACATTTGAGATCCTTTACACTCTTTACATCGATATTTATACTTTCCATGAACGCAATTATATTTATTTTTTACTTTAGATAATACAATTTCATTTGGCATGGTAATTTTCATATCAAACAATTTTTTAGCAGACTCTGTTTTTAACAATCTGGATCGAGCATAAACTTCATCTTTTAATCGATCGATATTCATGTTTTCCATTATTTATATTAATTATAATTTTATCTTTAAACCATAATTAAAAAATTCAAATTTTTTTTATAAATTTTTTCACGAATTTTTCGCGATTTTTTCACGAATTTTTCATGAATTTTTCGCGATTTTTTCACGAATTTTTCGCGATTTTTTCACGAATTTTTGCTGTCCCAGCCCCGTAGTTTTACCTCTCTCTGTTTCAATTATTCAACCTTTTTAGAGAAAGTATTTTATTTCCTACTTCGTATTTCATAGTCTCTAAAATGTAGCTTATAGCAAATTGGAAGAAACCTTTTTTTTCGCTCGAAAATCGCAGCAGCAGCAGGACAGCGAGGGCGGCGAAGTTGTTACTTTCACACCTACTATGACCCTTCAATACCTTACACACGTGTGACCTGGATCGGAACGTTTTCAAAATGGCTGTCAATCGAGTATAAGAAAAAATTTGTAGAAAATTGGGTTTTTCACAAAATATCCTTTATTTGCTCATTTAGGATTCTTAAACCCAAGAGAAGTG
This sequence comes from Ricordea florida, assembly GCA_949710005.1. Lineage (NCBI taxonomy): Eukaryota > Metazoa > Cnidaria > Anthozoa > Corallimorpharia > Ricordeidae > Ricordea > Ricordea florida. Next base: position 9,375,259 of record OX453283.1, read on the forward strand.
TATTGCTACAACAAAAAAAGGAGGAAAAATTTGACGTCAGTTACCCTTTAAGGTGGGAAGAGGGTGTCAAGATGGCCATCGAAAAGGTTGCTAGTGGGCTTGTTAGGGACTCAGAGAAGTCATGGTTTGCAAAGTTGTCTGACAAAGGTAATTATCCATTTTATGATACAAACTGAAACTAACATAAGCTCTGAAAAGGCCCTCTGCATGCAATATGGCTTGTTTGTGTGTAACATTCATGTTAGCTTAAATTGTGCAGTACAATTCTTATGAATTACAGTACTGTTACTTGAAGTTAAAAAACCTTCTAAAAATGCCATTACTTTGACAGTGAAGTGCACAAAGACGCATATAGATTATGCAATGAAGAATTACAATGGTGATGTTGATGAGCTGAGGCGATACATATTAAGCATTGTACACCATTACCAGGTAAAAGGGTTCCCTAGGAACTTGTACATTTGTATTGTTATCTTAATTTTCTACAAAGAGATTTTTTTAAAAGGGAACAAGTTGATCTGAGTGGTTAGTGGCTGTTGTGACAATGTAAGTTGCTTTTGCCCTCACCTCACAGGTGAGCCCTTTAAACCTTGTCATTATTAAGGTTGTACAAGGTACTGATTCAGAACTTGTACAGATGATTGAATTATTTTTATTCATTTTAGCTGTGTGGTATAGGGGGATCATTCACATTGCCATCAGGAGTCTCGGTGTAGTCAAGAAGGCTATGTATGCAGCAAATAACCTCTTGTTACTGCACAGGCTATTGCAGCATACCGGAAGGCTATAGTGGGCACCAACATATACAAATTTGCTGAAGATTATGCCTTGGTAATAATAATTCATACATCAATATATATGTTATGGAATTGTATCTTTACTCCACAGATCTATATACTGTATGAGGAAAGTCCATGAGTAGGCAGCAACGTTACTCCCACCTAAGAAAGACAGATTGACTCTATACATGTTTTATTTACAATACAAAAGCTTTCTTCAGTGGCATAACTTTGAAATTATTACCTCTATTTACTGTAGTGCCAAGATACGCTCTGGATAGAATCACAGCATATGGTGATGCTTATTTATGAACAGAAGCGCATCCATTTCAGTCGCAAAGGCACCTATGAAAATGAGAATGCAGCTTGCAGTTCTTGACTGGGTATGTACCACAACACTTTTATTTGTATTCATGTATCTTCACGAAAACTGAAAAAACACAGACAGGATAATTAATGTCCACACAAGGACACTAATTCTTTTCACTATTATAGAACATGCACTATAGACCAGTAATTGTTAATTTTTGCTATTCAAATTATTATCCTTATTATCTTTACCATCAACTGACTGGTGGGGAGGGATTCCCATATGAAAAGGTCAGAGGTGCTTGCCGCAAATTTTGCAAGGAAAGAAACCCTAAAAGTTACCAAGACCCTATGTCGTGGGCGCGCCATGCAATTCTTTTCACCATCAAGAAGTAACAGTTGTATAACAACACATTGTGTGCTGTATTTTTTTTTTGGCTTGTTCACCTAGAAGGTATTGCAAAAGTTCCTGCTGTGGACCTTTTGAGGCTGAATACCCAAGGATGAACCAAACTACTTTTTTAACTCCAAAAAAGTACAATGAGTACCCCCATTCTTTAAACATGGGACTCCCCCAGACCCGGGTTAACTTCCTTTATTGAAAAATAGGAAAAGCTAACCGAGGAAAGCAGCAACGGATAGTACATGACCTGTTCTTGGTTGCTGTAGCATGTTTTATTTTCCTCTTCTATTTCAATTCTGTAGAATGAGAATGTGCTGCGTGAAGCCACATCTGAACAATACTATCAGACCAGTCGCCAACTGGATAGAATTGCCCCACACAGGGTACTGTCAGATAAAACGTACGAGTTCAACGATGGCATATGGACAACGTTCTATAATTCATTGTAACTCAGTCCGTTGCTTGAAGACCGACGAGTGTAAATTTTGAACGCTGTAGTTTTAGATGCCTTGTATCGAGAAAAAAAAGAATTACTATTGCAGAAGTTGTTGACACTGTATTGAAAAAAAAATACACCACAAATTCACCATGTCAACAAACTGTTAAACAACGCTGACTTCTCGGGCTGGAAGCGAATAGTAAGGTCTATTCATGATGAAACTCACGCACACAAGAAATAGCTTGCTTGCTAATGTCGCTTTTCACGAGCGATGATGCCTTTGATAGGGGTCGTTAGGGGGGTTGGGCCACCTATCACGAACGTCCTTTATCACGCAATGTGGCATAACCTCTCTAACGTCGTCAATAAGGCAACCCAGTTGTTGTTTTTTCTCCAGTTACGTTGGGTTGTCCCAAAGCCCGTTGTCCTTGAGGGTCCTCCAATACCACTTATAGTCTTTTCGCCTTTTTGTGTGGTTTGTTATACGTGCATCACATCTTCCGTTTGGTTTGAATTCGGAAAATGTGATGCACGGAGCTTGAAGACAGAAGTCACAGGTTGACTCTGGAACTTGGGGCGGTGAACTTCGTTCGACTCATTGTTGGCCAAAATAGCAACTGCATTGCCATTTCTTCAAGGAAAGAGACGAACAGGTGGTGGCCATAGTGGTTCATCATCAATTGGTACGGCAAAGCGCTTCCTTGCTGTAGAAAAAAAAATCAAAATTTTAAAACAAAAATTCGGATGGAAGTGAACAGGGGCAACTCAATGGTAGGTACAATGACTCATACACACACAGCCTCTATGATAATCCCAAATTGTTACAGGGAAATCAACTTACATGAATGGAATTGTTCTAGATTGCATATCAGTCTTGGAAATACACACTTGATCATATTTAGTTTATGTGATACATATCAGTGTTACAAATCCATGAGAACTGGAAACCATATAATAATATTTGGGAAACTAAACCAAAAATTTCAAAGCTGTTCCTTCATCAGCGACATTTCACCTTGCTACAAACAATTTCGCCTGAGCAGAACTTCCCAAAACTCGAATAAAAGTATACGAATGGATACAAATCCACATTGCATGTTTTAGGTGTCACTGGAAGCAGGATGTTGTAACCTCCAGGGAATCAAGTTCCATTTGTTATCACTGAGAAAAGGCGCGCAATTCAAAAACTGTTGCTCCCTCAAAGCGGTCAAAACAGAGACCCTCAAGCAGAACGCAGTTTTATTCATGTTCTACTGTATTTACAGCTAGTGTTCTATCTACGTGTTGTGGTTGTCATAGTTTCCAACCAAATATTATTCCTAGATGGCAGGTTCATAAGGGTGTTCCAGTGTTATCACTAACAGGTGTTCACAAGTTTGAGTTTCCAGGATAATAATACGAAAATGTTACGCCTATAAATACTTAGGTTTTCATGAAAATATTCATTTAAAGTAGGGGTGCAAGGTCAAAATATTCACACACTTGGGTGCCATAACAACATGTTACAGCATTTCCTAGCAAGGTTCCAACTAAATACATTTTTCCTACAGTACTAAGACTGCAACCAAAAGAAGCAAAGTTTAATTGGTGTGGCCAATAATTAAAGTCAGTACCAATTAACCATTTGTTACTTTGTTTAGCCTATCTGAAAGTAATAAAATCTGAATAGAAAATATCTCAGATCTTAGCTGTAAACTTCTGGTACATGTATATTTCTACCTTTGTGAACAGCAGAGTGCTGTCGTCAGCCCATTCAAGAAAACTTACAGCAAGTACAGGGTATTTTTTATTGGTCAATTTCAAACTATCCGGGAATTAACGCTTAACAACAGTATCTTTTGTAACTGATTGTGAGCTGATAACAAATTCCTTATTTAATTTAATCTTCAATTCAGGGCTCAAATCGTCAGTCCTCGTTTCTTGTTCAGATCTGTCGCCTGTGGAATGAATTACCTCTTAGTATAGTAGAATCAAATACCTTGTCAATCTTCCATAAGAATTTGATGGCCTTTTATTATAAGTTTAATGTAGATTTTGTATAATATTATATTGCTTTTTTCCCCCATTTTTGGTCCATTTATGGTAACTTTGTAATAATTATTACTGAATTGATTTAATTTAATTCTAATTAACTTACTTGATTTAAAAATGGGTGGCTTATTTTTAAGGGTTCTGGTACTCTGTTTTAAGCCTACCTCAGATTGAGCGGTTGATTGATAATTTTCATTTTAGTTGGAAATCTGAAACTTGATTAAATCAATACATTTCACAGAGTACCATGTGATCATCCTTGATGATTCCAAACCGATATCAGATAGCACATGATTTGAGAATATTGAGTAGCTCCTTTGTCAGAGTGATCTTGAGAAGTTAAAAAGGGCTTTCACTGTCTTAGTGGCCTGCGTTCTTGCCAAAACCTTTGAATTCATCGACACTCCCAAGTTTTCCATACTAAATATATCCAACACAGGAAGCAATAATAATAATTAGTATAAATACTGAGGTCAATACATATTTACAGGCTACAGTAAGCCAGCCAAAATATTCACATTGTGGCACACCAACACCAGTCTGCCTTTATGGTCTTAGATATATCTGATTTTGCTTGGTTTGTGCTTAACAAGCAATTGAGGACTTCTGCTTTGATTTATTATTTCGAGCATCCTTACAAGCAGACCTTACATGATTCATTTCTGCAGTCTGAGGGCATTTGTGCGCAACAATAGTTAACTTTTTGATATTTTAACATATTGAATGACATGTATCTTAAATTTGGTATAATGAATTAAATAGTTTTCAGGTACTATGAATTCATGAAGGAAACGTCTGTCATTATCGCACTGCCAATATTACTACCTTATAATCAATCCAGGCATGGAGACATTTGTCAATAGCCTTTTTCTGTGTTTGGCTACGGTCGGAATCCATATAATCCACAACTGGTGGGTGGAAGTACCTTAGCTGATGAATTACTGATTTCTGGTAATAAACCTGTCAGGAGAACGACCACAAAATCTTATTGCTCTAACATGATCCCATTACAAATCTCTTTTTGCTTCAGTTTAGGCTGGATGCTTCTCCTAATCCATACCTTATTCTGTCCACAAAATTTATGCTCATGGAATGCTTTTCTCTGCCATCTTGGTTTCATACTTTCGATTTTGTGCAGCGTGACCGGAAGACCGCGATTTGCGGATTTCAAACCCCCTCTGGCCAGAGGTCCACGTAACAACCAAAGATGAGCAGACTCTGGGGACGAGACTGGATATTTGAAGGAGATCAGGCATTTAATATATTCAAAGCTCGGACGATCGAGAATGACCGATCTCATGGCCCCAATAGTGCTTTTTATGCCAAAGCAAATTTTTAAGCACCTTTGGGCTTTTGTTCAAGGCTATGGGGGGCACGTGGAAACCAAGAATAGAGCAGAGAAAATAATACTTACTCTCACATGGCCTGACACAGCGGAGAAAATATGGTCTCCAGCTAGAATTTGCCAGGGAGAATTTTCTTAGGAAGTGGCATCTCAAGAAAATCCCTGAGGAAGGTCATCTGATCCAGACCTATAGCGGGAAGTCGACTGTTGTCACGCAAAGTACGCCACTCCAAATGTTTTTTACAGTGAAACAACAAAGGATGACAAGGACATTTTACGTGCAGCGATACAACCCTGATGGATCTGTGAAGGATTCTAATTTGCTAAGGCTTTTGAATTTGGACATGACTTGACTCAATGAATGAATTAACAACAGGACTTGTTTGCAATCTGTTTGACCTTGGATACTGTACTCTATATCAAATGTCAGAATAGTGACAGCCTTAAATATAAGTTGAGCCTTTTACTTTAATTTATGGTCAGCTTTCTCATAATTGCAAGCAAAACCAGTTAAGCCAGAAAATGTGGACATGCATATGTTCATCATTGTTCATCTCTGCAAACTTCTGATGGTTCTACAGTAGTTAGGGAAAAGCATTGAAGACACTAACTTTAATGATAGTTATGCCTGCTTTTTAATCTCATGTTTCAGAATATAAAAATATATGTTGTAAAGAAAAATTAGATGCTGGCCACTTTCGGGGCTTTATTGGCTAACATTCATGTAAGCAATGTGACAAAAAGACAACGAAACAAACCATGTAATGACATTAACATTTTCTCAAAAGTTATGTTCCTACATGTACATAGTAAAAAAATATTTTTTACATGTATGTGTGACATATGAGAGAGCACACTAGGTTACAATATTACCTCTTTGATTTGATAAAATTATACATTAAAATATTACTACAGTACTTTTACAATTGTCTTACTCTTCAAAGCTGAGTGAAATATGAGTAATATTTCTCCTTACTCAGCGACATGCATTTCCATACATGCAAGTTCAGATACTGTTGTAAAATCAACTAAAACATCTTGCTAAGTGTCATCAAAAACTCAATAAAAAAACACTGTAACTAAACGTTCAATAATTCTGAGCTTCATTTAACTATGTATTTATATCATGAGGATCCACAAGTGATATTTTTTTGCGATCAGCATGATTTCTTAGTTGCTAAGGATGCTTTGTCTGGAAGAGTGACCGAAGAATTTCCTGCTTTGGGAATTTAATAAGCAAGTTAATTCCTGGCTAATCATAAAATAATTGTAATGCGATAAGTGTTAACCTTGTCATATGCTGCTATTATCAAAAATGCTGAAAAGATTGATGATCAGAACGGATGTTTTAGAAATTGTGGCAGATCGTTCCATGCTTATGAACCTAGGACGACCCAAATAAGAATGGAACACCTTCATTATTAACTCTTAAATAAAGCTAAATCATCAAATTATGTTCAAGGTTTTGCGTCCCAGATCTTTCAGTACGCCAGCTTTCTGTGCGGTATAAAAGGAATTCACGCGTGGCAAGCAGTGATCCGGGCAGCAATAAGAATTATCTTTTAAGAAAATGTTTTTTCCCTTTCAAACTGCAGTACCTAATACTGAGCAATACTTTGCCCATGGTGAGTGGGCTATTCGTTTTTTTTTTTTTATCGTAATAATGTATCTACAGTTTGGTTTCACGGGGTGATGGTTTTTACACAACGTTCAGTGTCAATTGAGCCCGCTCTTTTGGCATGCGGTTGCCCGTACTCTTTGTACATGTAGTCAACACCATAGGCGATTGAGTTGTGGTTCGCAATGGGTCGCAACGAAGAGGTAATAAGTAGCTCGAAAGGTATTGTATAAGTAGAAGTATAACCCATTCTACAATGGAATTAATTGGACTTTTCTCTGTATGGTATGAGTTGGGTAGATGGCGCCAGATTAAAAAAATATATAATACGATTATCAGCCACAATAGTTTGCCAGAAGATTCCGGAGAGAATGGGAGCCATGAGCGATGGTGGTGCAGACGATCCTTGTCTGCACCCAGTATTTTCCCCATCGCTTGATGCAGAAAAGAATTGGTATGCGTTGAATGGAAGATTGTATTGTGGAAAGCTGTCTGTGTTCTGTTGCACCGATGCAGCGAAAATGTTTAGCAACGAATTTAAGCAGCTCCCTTGTAATGATGTCTCCGGGCAAGATGGCACTCCTGCTCCAATGACTTGGTTTTCCGCCGATGGCCAGCGGTGCGAGTACGTTTATGTCTGCTCGTTATTTAGTCTGATGCTTGGTATCCTCGAACAGAAGTGCCTCTGGCAAGTCCCATTCCTAAGGACAAACAAATTTCAAGAGGTGGTCGAGTGGATAAACTTATTTGGGTTGGCGCCAAAATCCAATAGCCCACAAATTAGCCCACCAACTATTGTGTCAAAAAGCACAAGAGAGGGAGAGAGAGGGAAGAGAGGGAGGCCGATCGAAGAGATAAAGGAGCAAGACCTCACTCCAGCATACAAGAGGAGGAAAAGCCGCGAGGTTGCATTAGATCTTAAATCCGAGAACGACAGCCTTTGCGAGCAGAATGGCCAGTCCCTGTCCACTGTCATGGAAGAATGTTGTCGTGGGACAGGGGAAGGTGGCCTCGAAGAAAAGTGGTATTTTTAATGTGCTGATTTGATTTGCATTTCTATTTGCAAAATCTTTAATTGTTCTTTGACTACAGGCATATTCCCAGATGACTGGAAATGTGCCAAAGTTACTCCTTTATTCAAACAGGGAAGTTCGAGTGACATGAACAATTACCATCCCATTTCTGTTATCTCTGTGGTGGCCAAGGTATTCGAAAGAATAACGTATGATCAAGTATACATGTACCTATCAGAACACAACATTATTTCAAAAAGTCAATCCGGATTTTGCTCTATCCATTCTATGGTCACTCACTGCTCTACAAGAGGCGACCGATAGCTGGTCTTTTGACATTGATCGTGGAAACATTAATGGTGTAGTATTTCTAGATTTAAAAAAGGCCACACAATATCACTGGCTAAATTAAGTGCCTACGGCATTCGAGATAATGCTTACTCTTGGTTTAAATCATACTTAGAAAACCGAACTCAAATATGTTCTGTCAGTAGTTTGCTTTCCAAAACCTACTCTCTCTCCAATATGGTATCCCCCAAGGGACTATATTGGGTCCTCTATTGTTTTTACTTTACATAAACGATTTACCAAATTGCTTAACTAACTCTTCTCGTAGAATGTATGCCGATGATACGTATCTTACCTACTCTGATAAGGATGTTAATATCATTCAGTCCTGTTTGAATGAAGACTTGCTAAATATCAGCAAATGGCTGATCGCCAACAAACTCACACTTAATATGACAAAGACTGAGTTTATGCTAATTGGCTCAAGACAAAAGCTAAACACCCTAGCCTCTCCTGTTGTGAAATCAATGGTACTCCTGTAAATCAGGTATCAATGTCAAAATCTCTTGGTGTACTCATTGATGCAAACCTTACCTGGGGCAGTCATATCAAAAAGTTAGCTAAAACAATTGCCTCTGGTATTGCAGCTATTAAACGGGTGAGGCAATTTGTTTCCCTAGCAAAATTGCATCTTATTTACAAAGCCTTGATTCAGCTGCATTTCGACTATTGCAATGTTGTTTGGGGAAACTGTGGCATAAAACTAGCAGACAAACATCAAAAACTCCAAAATCGTGCAGTGCGAGTTCTAACTTTCTCAAGCTATGATGCAGATGCATTGCAGCTGTTCCAGAAGTTAAATTGGAAAAATCTTAGTACTCAGCGTGATATCCAGAAAGCCTTAATGGTCTTTAAATCCCTTAATGGCCTTGCTCCCGAGTATCTAAGCTTGAAATTTATTGCTCGATCTAATACCACTTCTTACACTGTTCGTCATTCTGTAAATAAATTGACTATTCCACAGCCACGCAGAAATTACCTCCGTAATAGTTAACTTTTAGTAGTTGTTACTTGTTTCTCTCTGGATTTAACTCTTTGAACTAAAGCATATCCTTTGCAATTTTCAGACTCGGAATCTGATAAAGTGGTCCATGTATATTGCATTTTATAACACATGTAGTTGGGAGGATGAGGAATACCTCTCTGTTGATCTTGTAAGGTGACCTTACTTTGTCCTCTTAAGTAGTGATGTAGTGTAATTGCAGCTAGCAAAACTATTTATTGTTAGATGATTGATCAACGTATTTTGCACTTCAATCTTTTACTAAAGGATTTGTTACAGTTGTTATTACGTACCAGAGTGATGGATTGAAGCTTCCTTGGCATTTTCTCGAATTCAGTCAAATGTGTTAATCTTTAATTTCTTTGACAGTAATTGTATTATAAATGTATATTATTAGAATTTTTCTCTACTATGTCTAGTAATATTCTCCATTTGCTTTCATGTTTTGATTTAAATTGTGTAATACTGCACTAAGTGATATTTTGTGGCTTGCAGCTCAGTTTGAAACATTTCCTTCATACAGTGCTAAATTTTGTTACTAATTAAACATTACATTTTCATTCAATTGCAGAAATTATGACAAGCCCCCAGTTCAGAGGGAAAGGATGGTCAAAGCAGTTGACACATTGTGGGTATCAGTTCTCGCAAAACTTGAAAGCAAATCCCGAAGCAATGTGGTCATTGATTTTGAGCATGATTGCTGCAGAACGCTATTCCATGGGAAGGGGAGGGAGGCTAGGCAGAAGGGCTACATCCTGTTTGAAAAAAAAATTACTTTGACAGGTGTCAGCTTGTGGAAAACTGGGATGTAGTTTGTGATAGTAATGGGGATGGGGAGAGGGTTCAGTACCCTTTCAAGGTGCATTTATTTTTGGCCAAGTCCAGGGATGTAGACAAAAGCCGGGAGCTGGGAAAATTACCTGGCTGTGAGCGTGATTTTTCTGGCTGTAAAGGCTAGTAGCCACCTCAAAAAGGAGTTACTCTCTCTCCTACATGTTTACAGTGAAACATAGCCGTCATTTTTATAGGGATTCCCGCCGGTAAAAATTCTCACTTCCATGAAATACCCAGCTACAAAGTAATTCTAAAACACACTGTAAGCAGGTGTCAAACTATTAAGATCTCACTATTAAAAATAGAATTCAGTAACATTCAATATCGTAACAAGGCGCTCTAAAACAAGATAGCCACATAAGAAAATGTTAATGTGCCCTGCGGTTCAGGTATTTTCAATTTGCTATAAGAAAGAGGGCTAGGTAATGACTTAAAGGGATAGACGAGAAGGTCCTTCTTCCTTCTGAGACTGGGACTTAGTGTAATCAGAAAAACTCGGCAAAAACAAAATGGCAGATGAAAAAGCAATATCAGTGAAGTAACGGAAAAACAGAATCTCCAAAAAATAAATTAATGCTTGATCTAATACTGAGATACTCTTTTCAATTTCAGAAACATTCTGTTGGGAGAAACAAAACCATTGGGTCCAATATACCTGGCTCAATCATGTGCGCGTATGAAGCTTATGTGTTGTCACTCTGGTCTTCTTTGTTGTATTTCACAGCTAAACTAGTCAAGTAAAGGAATTAAAAAAAGAAATGCAAGAGACGGTTGTCGATTCCTCAGCATGTTGATATCTTCATGTTTATGCTAATATTTATCTATCACGCCGTGCGTTTTAACACTGAATAGGCGACTTGCACTAACAAGTCACATGATCTTGCTCGCCATGTTGGAGGGCAAACAAATCCGTTGCCATTAGCAATAATGGCTGCCGTTTGGAAGAGGAAGGTTGGTTAATGAATAAAATTGATAGAATTAATGAATAAAAGGAAAAATGCAAATATTGTCTTTGTTCTAGAACAAAATTAATAGCTCCTTATGTGTACTTTAAGTATGCCTTGCACCTAAACAAAGTTGTGCAATCGACAATTTTTAACTTCAATGTCAGAACAACAAGTGAAAATTGTATTATCCGATTCTTGCGAAACCTCTGCTTCATGTTTTGGCTTTAGGCAAGACAGCGTTTTTTTATTAGTAAATCGCTGAGGATGATAGCCTAGTTAAATGTCCTCAGAAAGTGAAACTTACAGATTGTAGCAATTTAGCAAATCGTCTGTTTCTCCAGGGATTCAAGCGTGGACCTTTCGCGTTGGCGGAGTACCAGAATCAGGATATCTCCACCAAATACTGTCCGGGAAATAAATTGTTAAAATATATCTTCCAAAGATTGACATTGTTATTATTCCTTACACTTACTTAAAATTTCGTTGTCTTTTGTGTAAGAAAAAGGAAATCTCACCCAAACCTTGGGATTTAGTCAGTATTGTTTGCTCAAATAATATGCAAACTCAGTCATTTCCTGAGTATTGCTGAACGTTACTTTTCAGCTTATTTGATCTCTCCACAAAGATTGAGCTTAACTAAATTCACCTCTTTCGGTTACATATAGTGACTACAGGTCAATGAGTAAAAATGAAATACCACACTCCCTTCAGGTGATAATTGGAATGTAGCAAACAAGTGTGTCTGGATGTTAGATTCGAACGTCTCGCTTTGTTTGTTCCATTATCTTTACACACCTTATTATAAGCACACGTAACTTTGTGTTAGCCCATGGCGCAACCATGTGATTGGTATCAATTTTCATATAGGTTACACAATCACCTCGTGCTTTGATCTCTTTGCTGCTTGTTTCTTTTGCTACCGTTTGTTTGTTATATCCTGATTTTCTTTGCTCTACTGGATCAGAGGAATATTTGTAAGTCTCAACCTTTCAGTGATTTTCAGTTAGTTGACCAGTCTCTTAGTATTTCCTTAACCTCTTGCTTTTTAGTCGAACCATAATCTTCATAATCATCATAATCGTCATTTATGTGTTCGGATAACCTCTGCAATTCCAATAAAGTAAGCATTCTATGGAACGTCTCGACTCAACCATGGTTTGGTGCTTACACCGGAAAGTGCTCTTGCAAGGCTGGTGCTGGTGGTAATTGTCACCATGGTGTTGGTCTCCTCCTTTATTTGGCACACAGTAAGCAGCTTGGGCTCAAGAGTGTGCCTGATGATTTGACATGTACAATGATGGCCCAACGTCGGAGTGTTCCCAGAGGGAAGTCCATAGGTCCCCAATGTGTGGACACATTGATGGTAAAAAAGCCTCAGGAGGGTGCAAACTATGATAAGTTTATAAAAAGCACTCTGCACTCACCTGCATCCACATATCGTGTTCTGGGTTCTCATCAAAAAGCTCAAATCAAAAATCTCAACCCTGAGCCTTTGCTGTGGAGTTTGTTGCCAGATATAGATAACTTTGGAGACTCGCAATTGTCATCTGTACAAACCAAATTTGGAATGGTGCCAAAGGGATCTGTACCATCCTACCAGCAGAGAAGAGACAGAAAAATACTGCATAAATGATTATGCCCACACCTCATTCCCCGACCTGCCCCTGCCTGATGCATGTGAAAGGTTTAGCAACAATGTGTCAGTTTGTTTGGACTGTAACAAGTTGGCAAAGTTAGAGTCAGTGTCTGTCACTTTAGAAATGGCGCATGCATTAGAAGAAAAAACCAGAGAACAAGATGAAAGTGACCTTTGGCGTTTAATGCATCAAAAAAAAGAATCACTGCCAGCAAGTTAGGGATGGTAGCAAAGATAATTTCCAATTTTGATACTTTACTTAAACAATTTCAGCCATCTAGACTTGTACAAACAGCTGCAGGGCATAGAAATGGAGGGTAGAGCAGCATTTATATGTGCCACGAAAGCTAAACAAGGGATTGTTAACTTGTACCCAAGTGGTCTGGTTATAAATCCAAAATGTCCTTGGCTGGGGAGTTCTCCTGACAGAAAGGTATATGATTTTGAGGTGGCTCAAAATGGTTCATTAAGTCCCTATGGCTTATTTGAGGCAAAGGTTGTCCAAGATGGAGTCACCAACTTTGATGTAGTGACTTACCTTAAGCGTGACCCCATTTCAAGAATTAACTCTAAACAAGAAGCATGTATGTTATTTACAAGTGCAATGCCAACATGGTACTACTGGCTTGGACTGGTGTGACTTTTTCAGTTACATAAATGATGATTTGTCTTTCTGTCAAAGAATATTTGATCCTGTTCTTTTTCAAGAATGTAAGGATAAGGTTGCCATATTTTATTATAACTATTTCTTATGATACTACTTACATTATTGTATTAAGACACACATCTATTTTTAAGAATTAATGGTCCTTGAAAATTCACAAGCAAACATGCAACTGTCCACAGTTTATTAACAGTGCCCAAAAGTGACATGGGAATTGGAGTATCAAAAAGATGAAATTCTTTAATTCTGTGTATTGCCCTCTCCACATGAATCCTTAGTTTAGCAATGGTTTTTGTCTCGTTAACTTGCTCTGGTGACAACTGTGCATGGTTTAAAACAAATGGTGGAAGGTTGAGCATTACCCCTTTACTACATAAAACATCATCAATATCAAGATACAAAACAAACTGCCCCATGTGGTGTAATACCAACTAGGGACTTTAAGGTAGTACAGGATTTGTATGTGCTGTACATTTGTGACTCTAAAAGCAGGGATGATGATACCTGAACCTTAATCTCTAAGCAATCTATTATGACGTGTACTTGGATATAAATCCTTAAAGACCTGGGGCATGTACCTCAGAACAACTTCTCACGATGGCCATATCAGCTGAACACCAAGAATTTGCCCAGGTGACAAATTTCCTACTAACTGTGGACTCATGTACATTAAATCGATGAGCCAAGTCCTGTTGAAAAAGGCCTAAACGTATCCGTACAAGAAATAAAAATAACATATTTATTCGCCTATAAGCCGAGACCCCAAACTTGAGAGAACCGACGATGGGCTTAAGCTTGTCAAAAAAAATTGGAAAACTCTCGGCTATAAGCCGAGACCAAAGTTTTGCAGAAAAATTTCACCTTTGAAGCCTCCCTCTCAGGAAACATATGTCCATTGCTAAACGAATAAACGCAAACAAATGAATATTCAAACGTTTATTGTAAACAGTTAGTTTACATATCATCTGTGACTGTACTTCTTACAACATGGCTTTTAAGCTCAAAGTTGTTGCTGAAGCCGAGGCTGTTGAAAGCAACTTAGAGATCGCCCAAGATCACGGGATTAGCCGGCGAGTCAATGGTTCGTCGATTGAGAAGAGGCGAGGCGAAGCTTTTCAACGGCAAGCTAAAGATGTCTGCAAAACGAACAACGTTGGGCCCCTTTACTCCAAGGTATCCAGAGCTAGACCAGCAGATGTTGGAATGGTTTTCAGACCAAGGGGTGAGTACCCATTGCCTCATGTGAAATCGGATAAACATTTCTTGTAGATTCAATTGATTGTTTATTATCGAAATCAATCAAAAAGTTTTCCCTTGATCTCTTCGCATGAGTGAGTGCATGTGAGTTTGGTTGTCAACCCATGGGAACCAACGCTTGTGATTGGCCAGATTTAGAAAGCATGGCAAGAGATTCCAGAGGAGATGGTAAAGAAGTCTTTTAAGAGCTGTGAAATTTCCAATGCCATGAACGGAACGGAAGACGACGCAATCTACTCTGAGGAGTCACAGGAACTCGATGATGATGAAGAAATGGAGGATGAGTTCGAGACGGACAGTGAATACGAGACTGATGGCGAGTGAATTTTTAGTTGAAAGCTAATAACTATCACACACAAACGGTTCCTTTAGAAGCCACCAATTATATCAAAGTTCATTGACCAACATTTTGCGACTTGTTTTTGTTGTGTTTTACTATAATTTCATGAAACTGACTTGGCTATTAGCCGAATCAGAAATGTCCAGGATGATTTTCACTTTGCTGATGACGCTTCGAAACAAAAAATTATTCAAAACTCTCGGCTATAAGCCGAACCCCCTTTTCAGAAACAAATTCCCAAAACTGAGTAAACTTTTTTGCAAAAATCGCTCGGCTTATGGGCGAATAAATACGGTAACTCATCAATAAGGGCCATTATTGTGCAACCAGGGCCGGGTTGTTCGAAGCAGGGTTAAGGTAACCCAGGGTTAGTGCAAAATTTAAATGCAGGTATGACAGCTTAAAAAGCACATTTAGTATTATTCTTTTTGAATACAATTTGATGATTGTATGCTCTGAATATAATAGAGAAAGTTATCAAAGAAAACGCTTTTTAATAAGAGGAAAAGAAACCCATGTTAAAATTTAACCCTGCGTTAGCGCTAATCGGCCTTCGAACAACCGGCCCCAAGATCGGTAAACGGAGAAGATGTGTAAGAATATTGCATTGTTTCTGCACAAGGTGTAACAAATTCATAAAATGTTAATAACTATGTTAATAACTTGGAAAACCAGTATAAAACTTTATGCTATCATGATTTGTTGAAAACCGCTCCAGACCAAATTTACAGACTTTTAAAGCTTCAACCTGAGCTCTTAGATCTCTTAGTTCTGTTCTTCCCATTAAAAGTTTTTGTCTGAGGTTGGTTTCATCTATTATGTTGGGATCAAAATTGGGTTGATGTGAAGACTCCTCTTTATTGTCACTGAGCTAGAGCAAATTTGGTTCTGCAGCATGACATCCACGAGTTCTAGAGCTGGCGTCAAGCTGCACCTGACAAACCATTGTCTGAGGGCAACAACAGTCACTGTTCTTTCAGGCAGTAACTGCAAGACAGGGCACATAAAATCAGTGACAGGTCACAAGTCCAATCAATCTATTGAGAGCTACAATGGAAGACTATCACTCCAGCAACAGTGCAAGATGTCCCAATTGCTCAGTACATTTACCACTCAAACGTCCTTTCCAACCTGTTCAGCTGACAAGGAGAATATGACAGCCAAGCAACACCTGCAAGTACGAGCCTAGGAATCATCCAGCACACCCAGTTGGCAGTTTCTATGCCGGCATGATTTACACATGCTGGCTGAGATCATCGCCCTCCTCCACAATTTAACTTCTATAACTGCACTAATGTCCAAATTCCCAAACACTTTGGCCCTAGCACTTAAACCATTCGCCCCTGAACCGCCCGTAACCGCCCGTGTACAACCCACGAATTCCCTGAACCGCCCGTAAAAATGGCCGCTGGTCTTGACCCTCTCCCCACTCGTACTGAGTGTTATTTGCTATTTTGTCCTCATAGAGACTTTGACAGGTAATAAACCAATTATTTGCCGTCTTTTGCGCAGATTTTGACAGCTTATGAGAATAACATGAGGTCGGGATTTTCCGATGAGCGCAGCCAACACATTTTGCGAAAACAATGGCGGCTTTTGAAATTGACCCCAAAGTCGCATCAATTTTTGGGGACTCAGAGAGCAAAGACAGCTTTAATGGGTTCGAGGAAATAAGCAGGGATAGGGGGGATATTTCTGATATAGATTTAGAGACCTAGAAGCCGAAGACGAGGATCACGCAGATGACATGGAGGATGAAGAAGAAGCTCAGTGGACTGCCCACCTCATCAACGTTCAAGTTCCTGATTTCCTGGCAACTAGAGGAGTTAATGTAAACTTAAATAATCCTAATGAATTAGATGTGTTTTTGCATTTCATAGGTGATGATTTATGGGATCTAATTGTAAATGAGAGTAATCGATACGCGCAGCAAAAGCTAGGTGATAAATTTGTAAATTTCCGACGCATCACGCGCAAAGAGTTAAAGGCCTTTATTGGCGTAAACATGATCATGGGGATTCAAAGGATGCCAAACTATGCGTTGTTTTGGTCTGAAGATATTTACATAGGAAACCAAGGAATTAAGGCTACTATGACTAAGAATAGGTTCGAAGAATTATCTTGTTATTTGATTTTAGCGATTCAAGTAGAGAACCTGCCCGTGGCAACGCAAATTACGATCGTCTTTTCAAAGTTAGAGCTGTGCTAGATTATGGCCATAGTAAATGTGAGAATAATTTTAAGCCCACTAAGAATATTGCTGTTGATGAGGGAATGATCGGTTTTAGGGGTAGATTATCTTTTAGGCAGTACATGCCAGCCAAGCCAACTAAGTATGGAATTAAAGTTTGGATGGCCGCTGAGTCTAGTACTGGCTATGTCCTGAATTTTGATGTTTACTTAGGAAAGGAAGTGAATCAGCAGAGAATTTTTGGCCTAGGTTACAATGTTGTAACTAAATTGATTAGACCATTCATGAATAAGAACCATCATGTACATTTTGATAATTTTTTTAGCTCGGTAACCTTGTTAGAACATTTAGAAGCAAATGGTACTTAGGCTTGTGCCACCGTTAGATGTAATCGTAAAGACTTACCCCAATGTCCCAAGGAAAAACTTTGCCCTGGGGAAAAGGTAGTCAGCCAGAAGGGACATGTAGTTTTCATGAAGCGGCATGACAAAAGAGATGTTAGCTTAATTTCCACTAATTGTAGTCCTTTAGCTGTAGATGTTGTTGTAAGTAGGCGAAATCAGGACGTTTCAAAGCCAGCTGTTGTAGATAAGTACAACAAGCACATGGGCGGTGTTGATCTTGCAGATCAGCTACGTCAATATTATTCCATAGGTCGTAGCTCGTATAAGTGGTATAGATATATCTTTTGGTTTTTAATGGACATTTCAATTTGTAATTCTTTTCTCCTTTATAATAGCTACAATTTAGCGCAGGGGAAACGCAAAGAGCCACAATTAACTTTTAAACTTAAGTTAGCTAAGCAGTTGATCGGGGGATTTTCATCCATATCTTTTGCAGGCCATTCAGCAAAGCGCTGCACCAGTCTTAAACCGGATTTATCTGAAAGAAAACTTCAATAAACTTAAGTTAAACTAAGGCACAGTATTTACAAATCATGTTTTTGCCCATTTTGGCTTTGATCATTATTTTCTTATGTGTTTTGTGCGACTCGTGAAATATTTATTCTTGTGCCTTTTGTCGCGCGGTAAAGAAATTATTCGATTTCCATAGTCCTGTTGACCATTTGTATCAATTCCTTTGGTTAAACAGCATTTATTTTACACCTTCTAGTCGCTTATTTATTCCACTTCAAAAGGGAGTTTGTTTGAAAACTTGATCTTGTCTTTGGGTTTACTGCGCATATGGTTTTTTTCGCGCGTTCGCAGACGCAAATTTTTAGGCCAAAACTCCCAGGGAATTGGGGGGTTGTCGCGATTTTTTAAGTCCCAGGAGTGAATGGGTTAAGGTCTTTTTTGTTAGGACAGCTAAAGAGTTACTTCCATTGAGAATCAGCTTTGCTTCGGCCTCTTAAAAATTCATTCAACGGTCCAGGCTCTATCTCGTTACCATGGATTTGACAGATTGACTGTGGTGGAACGTTGGAGCAGAAGTTGGTTGTATCCACTTCCACTCTTTTTAGCTGAATAAAGAATGACTTTTTTGCAATGTTTGTACAGTATAATATTTTTGGGCTTTTTCAATAAAACAATTATTCCACTCGCACTTGTTGGATATGAGATAGTTATAGCCATCTACCATCTCATATCCACAAGAATTGTTAAATAGGCACATGCTTTTCTTCCTTTCGCAATAAATTTAACAATCTCCTTAATGAACAAGCCCCTCTCAAGATTTTATTTGGGTGCAAAGCTAAACAATTCTCCAAGCCATGAAGAGTCTATGCAAATCTATTAAAATAAAGAACACACTGTTTTACTCAGGAGACATCTTAAAATATATGCTGTAGTAGTATAGTTGGGATTAGTTCAATACCACTTGAGCTTGAAGCTGTTTTTTTAGAAATGAAGCTTTTGTCTATATTTCCGATTTAAAGCATTGTTTTGACTTGTTTTGACTTGTTTCCCACTTCCGAAGATTTCCGAAGATGACCTGAAGATGCCCCGAAGATGATCCGAAGATTTTCCGAGCGTTTTCCGAAAATTAATGAGCTATTTCAATTTAGACAAATATGCATACTATAAATCTTCGGAAAAAACGTTGGCGCAACGCGAATCCTTGTTAAGATAAGAAAAAATGTCTTCCCCATGGGCGTGGGGGCTTATATGGGCGAGCGGTGATAAGAACCTTATTCGGGAAATGGGGCGCCGGGAGCTTCCACCTCTTAGCGAGAGAGTGAAAGCTCAGTTTAATGCGTCCGGCGTAACCGCCCGCTTGCGACGCCTAGAGCGTGAAGCCGAGACCTTTGACTTTACGCAGCGTATGAAAGCGTTGGGCTATGTTGGGCGGCGCTTCCAGAGTGTCGATTTAAAACTAATCTACCGTGAGTGCCACCTTACTCACCAAAGATGGGTGAAAGAGAAAACTGATGGGTGGATTATGCCCTGGGAATCCCACGAGGTCTTCATGGATCTTGTGGGCGATACGATGAGAACCTATATGACCATTGATATGGATGATATTATTGTCTCATTGTTGAATGGGGAAAAAAACTCGCTTCCACATGCAGAAAAAATTCGTAAAAATAATGATAAATCTGCAGGAAAAGTGGCGGCATTGTGGTTAAGTCGCCTAGTGCGTCTCCGGGGATATCCTTTTTTCGGTCAGGCAATTAGAGAGTAGTAATCAATAGACTCCAAAAATGGATGTAATGGTCGCTGACAGCTTGAAAAAAGAAAACTATTCTTCTACTTACCTCTCGCAGTTAAAACTCTTAGCAACCTCTTTCTTAGAAGACCCTCCAATTTCTCCCCATCCCAACCCAGAAAGCATCGAGGGGTATCTTTCAGCCAGCACTCGACTTTGCCAGCATGTGGTTTCGGGTGAGTTTGATCATTTTACATGGAACTTTTCAACCGTCCGGCGAAACGAGTGGTATATACCTAGACCAAGATCAAAAACTAGAAGGTCCGCGTTGCAAAAATTGTTGATGAAAGAGTTCGGGCTTGATTTCTTCGAAAGAAAATCGATAGTAAACCTTGTGAATCATATTGAGGACAACTTGAGTTTTGTCTCAGGCTACCGCCGGCGTCCAAAGCTGATATGGCTGTTGAAAGTGATCTTCGAACTCCGAAAGGACCCCGAAAGAGCAGCCCTGTGCGACATCTCAAACATTCGACCGACGACACTTCGAAAATACGAGGATCTATGGTCCAAACTGAAGTCATCGTTCAACGTGGAAATAACACGTAACACGAGTTTTTCGCGCATTTCTGCGACCAGTTCGCTGCGAATCTCGGTCCGCAGCTTTGTCAGATCGAGGTCCTCGTTTTTTGTCAAAGCTTTTTGTTTAATCTCGCGCTTGAGAGTTTCATATTTTTCAACCTCAGACAGAATAAGTTGAAATTCCGTAGCGCTGATTTGGTTATCCTGTAAGGCTTTCGAGACCAGGTCGTTGATGGTACTCAACTTCGTCTCACCAATCGTGACGGTTCGCTCATGCTTGGAGATCTTTATGGCGATCCGTTTACTGATCCGGACCATCGATGCTGACACGATTCCGAAGATGCCACCAATAGCACCCAGTGGAACCCCAACGATAATCCCAAGGCCGGTCAAAGAGGCGGCTAGGCCCGAAGCCGAAAGTATAACGCTCAGACTTCCAGCGGTTAAAGCTACCCCGTTTAGAATTGTCCGAGAGCGGGTATATTTTTTCCGAACCCCCTCGTAATGGGCTATACTGTTTTTTAGGGCGGTCTGAATGTCACAAATCTTTTGAAGCCGAAATGAATGCCCCTCATCGTTGGGGGCGGTGGGAACCTTTGGGTACAAACAATCAGATTCCAATCAGAAACGGGGTCTGAAATCACACCGCTGCTTCGAGAGCTAGAGATCTTTGTTGACCCTAAAATCTCGTTCAAAGCAGGAGTCCGAGACTTCTGGAAGGAAACTACTATCACACATCGCTCGGCAAAGGAGGCTCATCGTTGGCTTTCTTCTCCCACATACGAATATTGGCCTCAGCAGCTGAACTTCGCCACATGGTGCCCAACTTCGGGGTGTGGGGTGTCGATTACCGACCCGACCAATAAAACCTTCCCGCCCATAGTTCAGGGGCTGCTTCGCTTCCACGTATACTTCACCGCCCGCCGTATCCTATTCGAGCTCGGCTGTCCCCTCCCCGGAGACAAGGCGTTCCAAAAAACAAACAACCCACTTCGCAAGTCCGCCTTTGAAAGCCTCTGCATCGAATTCGGACTACCTAGAGCCCCCGACTTTCGTTGGAAGGGCGGACGAAACCACGGTCTTGGAGACGTGTTTATAACGTACCCAAGCGAGGGTCCAAAGAACTTGCACGTCATCCGTGGCTATGACACCGAAGCAAACACATGGCCTGATAGCCTGAATCTCTTCTCAGATGAGGGTGGGAAAAAGAATCAAGGTAATCTGTTGGCCTTTATCCGAAACGATGCCCACGGCGGAGCGCAATACAGCTGGTTTTCACCGAAAAAGGGTGAAGGTCTGACGGAGGCTGGCATGGGGCGTCTAAATCGTAGTATCGAGGCTTTAGTTTATTGTGTTCTTGGCTCGCAAGTCAAAACCCGATCTACTATCGTGGGGGCGAGCGGCAGTGCTGTTGAGACCCGACAAATGTTTAGACAACTTCTAGAGGAGACAATCGTAGTAAACGATATCTCCACCGGCATCCAGAACTATCAAAGGGCTTTGTCCGACGCCCGAGCGCAGCTGAATCTGGCCGTCACCCCAGGGCTCTGGTTGCTCCCCAGCCGCCTTGTTATTAATACAGAAAGCGTTCTCGGGTACAACAACGAGCTCCAGAAAGCGACCAGTGATATGACCTTCGGAGTCAATCCTAACGTAAACGAGAGGACACATAAGTGCACGCCGAAAATAAAAGCCACACTCCCCCTGTGGTCGAAAACAACGCCGAAAACAAAAGCCCCAGACCCCCTTGTACCGAAAATAACACCAAAAAGAAAAGAACCGGCCCCAACGGCGCACGAGCGAAATCTAGCTGCAGTCACTGTTGTGGCCGCAGGTGCGACTTGGTGGTTGTTTAGGTAGACTTCTTCTTGTAGCGCTCGATGAGAAACACGACCACGGCTACGATCAAGAGCCAGGCGTTTTTCGCTAAGAAACCAACAGCTTCTCTGGCTGTGCGAAAGAGGAACGAGACAATGGCGCCTATGGCCCCAGGTAGTAGCTCCCCGATCTTTTTTCCGATGGCCTTCAGTCCCCGCCCTACCCCTTGCGCTACGCCGGCGAGCCCCCGCTGTAAAGCCCCCAAGATAACCCCAATGACCGTTCCAGCCGCTACGAGAACCCCCAGGACCCCTACTCCGTATTTCTTGAAAATAGCCCGAACGCGGTCCCGCAGAGACATTCGCTCTTCAACGGCTTCACTTTCTCGCTCGAGTTCTTGAATCTCTTCCTCGCGCGCCGCAATCCGCGTCTCAGCGGCACGCCTATCTTCCGGTGAAGTATCGGTGGCGTCTCTTATCTCCTTGTCCTGTAGGTTTTGCTGCTCGAGCTCCTGAGTTCTGGCGTTATTCCGTTCCAAGATCTCGTCCGTGGATGGACCTAGACGTTCTTTCAATTCTTTAGAGAAGTTCTTCGTTAAACTTCCATCCAAGGTTTTCAGTGGGCGCCACGTTGCGTTTTCGTCCAACCCATAACGAATCATAGTACGACCATCGCGCACGCCGATATCGACTCCGTCAAGGTAGGGAAACTCGCTCTCCACCTCGAGCTTCGCATCTTCCAGCATTCTTTGTAGGATTGGCTTCCCAGTAACAGGGTTGGTCACCATCTTCGTTTTTGGTCGTGCCCCCTGCAACAACATTGTATCAACAGGGTCGGTCAAAAACGACGTTTCTGCTGTGGCAGGCTCACGGGGACGACCTCGCGGTCTTAAGTCATACATCCCGAATTGTTCTCCACCCTCCGGCAGATCGGCGGAGTCGAAGCTGGGGTTAACCTTCTCACCTTCAGCGCCGGCGGGCTCGGTATCGTCGGGGTCGTCATCGGGGGACAACAAAGGGGTCATTTCATCAGGGTTGATATCCATTTTTTTTTTTCTGCCTATATATACAAGACAAATAAAATGTCGTACATCTCCAGGAAGCTTGACCCAAGGGAGGCGCCGCGCGCTCTCATGGCCGCAAAAGGAAAGCGCGTCACCCACCGCTTGACCTTTAACCCTAGCTCAGCCATCCACAAAGAGACTCTTTATGTTGACATTCCCAGACTTCCCGCCGACACCGTCCTAGTCCCAGACACCCTAGCCCTTGTAGGTGAGGTGTCGCTAGGCGGATCGTCGAAGCACGCCAACAATCGCGTTGTCGACAACCTGGGGCGCTGTTTGATTCGGCGCAGGATCGTCAAGATGGGCGATAAAACCCTAGAGAACCTGAAGCGCGCTGACCTAGTTGGAGTGTTCTCCGACCTGTGGCTTCCCACCGAAGAGCGAGCTAACCGCATCGAGCAAGGGATCCAAACAACCGCGGTCAACAAAATCCGCTCAGAGGCCGGAGACAAAGGCGATGTGGCAGGGGACGTAGCAATTGCCGAGACCTTCCCCAAATATAGGATCCCACTTGACTTTGAGCTCCTTCGCACCCACGGCGTTCTCCATACGGCGAGTCTTCCACCAATTAAGTTGGAGCTCACTCTCGCCGCCGCCAAAGATGTCATCGTAAGCTCGGATCTGACCAAGATTGGGAGCTACACACTAAAAAACATAGAACTTGTGTATCAAGTGATTGAGTCCCCCGGTTACGCGCAGCACAACCCGATCGCGGTTATTTACAACCACATCTCGCACTACAAGGTGATCTCCTTTGCGAAGGCCACCGAGACAATTCTCACGGACAACATCCCCTTGCAACTCAAAAGCTTTGTGGGTGTCCTGTTCCTGTTCGTCGACCCGTTCCCCGCGGGAGGACAACACAGCGAAGCCTTCCCGAATCCGGGGGTAACAAAGGTTGAGTTCGACTTAAACGGCGTCCCCAACACGCTGTACCCCAGCGGCATGCTCCCCGCAGATATTTGGGAGACGGCGCGAGCCGGCGCAGAATGGTTGGTGCACCCCCCAGCTCCACTCTCGGTGGTCACCCGCCCTACTGGGTTCTCACATGACAAATACGGGATCTTCATCGATCTCCGCACGGCTCGCGACCACCTCGTTCACGGCGACGGACAAGCAGCTATCGGTCCGGGAAAAAATCTTCAGTTCCGGATCTATCGAAAGACCAGCGGCGGTGGTAATGCCAACTGCCACGTCTTCCTCCTAGGCGACGCAGCATTCGACCTTGGAAGTTAAGTCGCCTACTATTAATCACCGCCCCTATATAGGCCATGGATTTTCTCACCGACTTGATACCCGGCCACCTGCTTATTGTTGGCCCAACGGCGTCCGGGAAGTCGAGATTGGTCGTCGAAGCTCTTTGCGGTCCTTTTCGTGGGAAGTTCCACGTCGTGTGTTTGATTTGCCCGACGTACGTCCGCAACAAAACATATCGGGGATTTGCCCT
Organism: Ricordea florida; assembly: GCA_949710005.1. NCBI lineage: Eukaryota > Metazoa > Cnidaria > Anthozoa > Corallimorpharia > Ricordeidae > Ricordea > Ricordea florida. The sequence continues at coordinate 9,399,909 of OX453283.1, forward strand.
GAAGGACCCCGGCTTCGTCGCCCTGGCGCCATCGAACTCGGGCGGTGAAATTGAGAAGTGCCTCCGGTTGGCGGTCGCGGTCTTCGAAGGACGAGGCCAGGTGTTGCTTATTCTGGACGACTGCGCCGCCAGTGAGGACGTAAAAAGACATCGCAGCGCGTTGATCGAGCTGGCTTTCTCCGGCAGGCACAAGAATTTTTCAGTATGGCTTTTGACCCAACAATACACGAGCGTGGCAAAAGCGTTCCAGGAGAATGTGGCAGCGACGTTGACATTTTAGAGCCTGAGCGAGCTCGACGGGAAAACGCTTTGGGAGAACTACGGGGTGGGACACTCGAAGGAGGAGCGGCACCAAATGCTATCCGCGCTCAAGGAGCATCCGTACGCCAGACTTTGCTTCCGTCTCCGCCATCCATTCGATATCGTGTTGGAAATCCCAGCTCCCAGCAAAATTGTTTCGGCAGATATATAGTCATGGATGACACCGTGCTGGATGAAATTCTCCGCGAAGAAGGGATATGTCCCAGCGAGCCTCCCGTAGACGATGCTCGGGACGAACGGGAGGCGCTGGCTATTCTCGCGGCCTCGGGCAATACCAAGGAGTACTTGGGGAAGGAGCTGTCGCTGGGCGACGTCCACAAGCTCTCGAGGAAGGAGGTTGCTTCGCTCCATCTTCGTTACCAGGTGACCCTCGGAAAACAGGTCGAGCACAGTCTCTCTAGCGGGGTTTTGAAGGTCGCGTGCAAGGCGGTTGGTCATTTGTTGGGAGCAGTAGGGAAAAAACTGGATTCCGAGCAGGCACTGTTAACAGACCTCCAGCAGGATGCTCTGATCCGACGTGAGTTGAGCTACGGAGCTTGCTGGATCGCTGTCAACGGAGGTCGTTTGGTGGCGCTAGTGGCTGCACTGGCTCATGTAGGTTGCCACACAGAGTCTTCGACGGCCGCAGGCCCAGATGCTAGCGAACCTGTGGTTCCTCTTGCAGAGTCTTCGACGGATCGCTAGGGTTCCGCTAGCAATTTTTTTGGTGTTTGTATAGTATACGAGCCCTGTCTGAAAGTGATGGAAGAAGAAGATCGTATTACAGCGCCGGCCGCTCCCGTAGCTCCGAATAAGCAGAAGGATCCTAAGAAGGTCGCGGCTGGCCGAGCCCTCGCGGCTAGGAACAAAGAAGCTCGACAAGCTCTGGCTCGAGAGCGGTCTCGCGAGAGCCACGACGACGAACCACACCGAGCTACGACAAGCTGGAATTGGGGGCTCCTGATTGCCGCAGGGAGCCTCTTCGCCAGTCTGTATAGTCTGTATCTAGCGCATCTCAAGCAACCGCAGCAGCAGCCAAAGCTTACTCACCCGCCACCTGAGTCTGCGCGGCCTCGCGAAATTATGGAATAGATTTTTGTATTGTATAGTCTCGATGGACAACAAAGTCGTAAACAATGTGGTCGAAGCGGCAACTCTGACAGGCATTGCTGCTGGTATCGGTTGGGTGGGGAAAAAGGTTCTCAAAACGCCTATGATCTCGGACCCTTCCTCGTCGATTGAAAACTACGCGAAGTGGGTTGCAGTTCTCTCGGGAGCCGTCGCAGCTAGGCAATACTTAGTCGATAAAAAGATAATCCCAACTGAGTAGAGATGGCAACCATAGCGTTGATGCTTGGTGGGGCTATCCTGAACGCTACGGCCTTCGTTGGTGGTTCGTATCTCGCACGGGCGATTTCTGGGAAAGGTCCCGATGCAATGGCGGCTGAGCGTAAGCGTCACGACAAAGCTTTGGAAAAGTTCCAGGCTGACTGGGCTGCCTTTCAGAAACGCCGCGAGAATCTGGCTGATTGGGAAGCAGAGCAGGAACGACTGCGAAATCGCGCTGACCAAGACACAGCTGCAACTAACCGCGCTCTCGACTTGTACGCTAAAACCCATCCTCGTCCCACAGCGGTTGATGACCACGACGCCCCGCAATGGAGCGATTATTACCGTCCTTCGAGTTCCCAACGAACAGGTGAACTAGCCTATGTAGGGGGTGGGATGCTCGCCATTGGGTATGCTGCTAGCCGATTGTTGTGAGACAATAGCTTTTTTTCGCAATGGAACTATAGACCAATGGAAAAGAAGCTGTCCGATATCTACTACAGCCCCCAGGGCTATTGGAAGGAGTTCGCTGCCTTGAAGAAGTTGGCGGACGCGGCTGGCACCTCTGAAGATGCCGCCCTGGCGTGGCTAAAAAAACAGGCAATGTGGCAGATCTACCTCCCGCCCCCGCAACACATACCAAGACCGAAGTTCAATGTCTCAACACCAAACGAGGTTCATCAGGCCGATCTTCTATTTCTACCTCATGACCGCCCGGGACGTGGGCGGAAGCTTTACAAATATGCGCTCACTGTGGTCGATGTTGCCTGGAGTAGTTGGAAAAGGCCGGTTCTGGGACAATTTGATTTTTTGGGTGTGGTCGATTTTTGATGTTACGATTTTTTTGCGAATTCGTGGTTTTGGGTGTGGTCGATTTTGTCAGATGGGCGTGGTCAAAAGTTTGTGCATAATTAATTGGGTTGAGTCGAGTTTGACTTGTTTGATTTTCGATCAATGACTTTTTTCGTCGAGTGTCAATTTTTTCGTTTGGATCGTCGATGTCCTTTGGGGGGTGGGGTGGGGGTCGATTTGTTAAAGTGGGATTTTGTGTCGAGGTTGGTACCGATTGGCATACGCAAACGAAATGGCAAACACACGAATTCAGTTTGAGAGTTACGATCGTGATGAAACTGGTCACTACCCGTCAATGGAGGTAATGATTTTTCGACCTGAAGAAGAGTTGAATGTTCATGATTTGATTAAGAGAAATGAATGGGAGGTGCGTAGATGAATTCGTAGAAATTACAGGCATGAAGGTGAAATTTGTTTTTATATTTGTTGCTGTGAAAACCCATGTCTAAGGCCTCTTACAGAAGCGCGTTTTTTGAAGTCTGATGAGACTAAGAGTTCGAAGGTGATGGATGATATGGCTAATGATGTATATATTGAAAGATTTGTTGATTTCGATTTGGACTACATTATTAAAAGATTACATGAGATCATTATTGAAGATAATGGAGGTGAAGAGGATGTTTATGCCATGAGGGTTGTATTGGAAGACGACGAAGCCTGGAGATCTCACAAGAAAACCTTTTACAAGGACTTGGACGATGAGTTGCTTCGTGTTGCTTGGCATCCAAGTCGGGCGGTTGATTGGTGTTTTGATGAGGATGAAAAGAGTCTTTTGAATGAATTTGTTGAGTAGTTATGTTAAGGGCACACATTTGTGACATGGATCGTGTCACAAAAGTATAAGATTGATATTTAGGTTTGGGGTTTGCAGGGATTGGCATATTACTTGCAAAATGCCTTACATGGATGATATGAGAATGCCAACGTTATTTAGCTTTCTCTATGACAACGTGGACTGTTTAGGAGTTTATGATTTTCTGGAAGAGTACAAATCAAGCATATTATATAGAGTGTCTAGTTTCAACCCATGGTTGGTTGAGAAGGTTCGTCTTGTTTTTACCATGGCCCATTTTCCTATTGACGACAATGAGATTGTCTATGAATATTCGAAAGACTTTGACAAGTTGTCTGTAAAAGACATCGCCGAGAACTTATGTAAGGGCGCTGAAGGTTTAGCTCTGTTTGGTATGATGGATGCTGACCTCGAACGGCCATATTCTGTCGATGGACTTCTTATCGGAGATCTTGTAGTTAACGTGTACATAAGTTTCAAAGAGGAGTTGTTACATGAGGTTTGGAAGGGCGAACAATGGCGTATTTTCCGAAATGAAATTTGGGGAGAACTAATGTCTGTAGCATGGCATCCAAGTAGGTTTGTATATTGGTGTCTTGATGTGGAAGAGTTTCAAGAGGTGAAAGAGCGTTGGGGGACTCATTGGTAATTATGCATGATATTTTTGTAACATGGATCGTGTTACAAAAGTTATATTAGAGGGGCGTAGTGAGAGTAGTAGCTTACATTCACGATGGGCAAGATGAAAAACAAGATCGTTAAGAAGAGGAGAAAGTCATTCAGAAAGATAAGTAGAGGAATGGCTAGGGAGGACCATAAACCAATACATAGGATGAGGTATGAAGACTTTATTCATTTATGTCCACGTATTGTTGATGTTGCGTATTTAATGTGCAGATATTATCTTGAATGTTTTGAATCCCATCAAAAAGTGTTTCTTGACTCTATCAAAGCAGAACTATTGTGTGAATCCAATAGAAGAATACACAAACGTACTTTCTACAGAGATCTATATGATGATTTGATGCCTGTGGCGTGGCATCCAGATAGGTTTCTGGACTGGTGTGTTGACATTGAAGAGTTGAAGTTTTTGAAAGAGCACTGGGGAGTTGATTTGTGATTGTAGAGGATTTTTGTAACATGGATCGTGTTACAAAAGTGTAATTGATGGTCGATGGTTGTACTGTGGCGGTACACACAATGGATTGTGGTCAAGCAAAACCAAGAAACCAATGTCCACATGGTAGATGGAAGTATTATTGTAAAGAGTGTGGGGGTGGAGGGATTTGTCAACATGGTAGGTCAAAGTATTATTGTAAAGAGTGTCCCGGTGCAGGTTTCTGCCTACATGGTCGACAAAAATCAACTTGTAAAGAGTGCGGTGGTTCAGGTATCTGTCAACATGGTCGACAGAAACACTATTGTAAAGAGTGCGGTGGTGGAGGGATTTGTGAACATGGTCGACAGAAACATTATTGTAAAGAGTGTGGCGGTTCAGGTATCTGCCTGCATGATAGACAAAAATATAAATGTAAAGTGTGTAGCCCTCATCGTTATTGTAAACATGGTAGAATTAAGACTAATAATAAGAAATGGATGTGTCATATGTGTAGTGGAGAGTATATTTGCCGTCATGTTAAGCTACGAAGGGATTGTGAAAAGTGTGGGCCTTTGTGAGGTATCCAAAGACATTTGTAACGCGCTTCACGTTACAAAAGTTCACTTAATCATTATACATAAACGACTATAACCTCTCTCTTGTATTTCCTAGCCAACTTAATAGCGGATTTGGTACCTGGTGAGTAAATACAAGAAGGCAAGGCCAATACATGCGTTGCACACTCCATAATCGCTCTATTGCGAATTGGCCCAGCCGCCTTGCCATAATAGTCCCATTGAGGTTCAAACGCTTTGAATGGGATCTCCTTTTCAACGGCAAAATCTCTTGCCAGTTCATCAACTCCTTCAGCACCCCCAGACACAATCAATTTAATGTCTGAGAGATCCAGCTTCCATTTCTTGAGGGCTTTGCTTATTTGCTCTTTCAAGAAGAACATGTCATTGAAGTATCTACTGCCAACGATTGCCAATGATGTCATGATTTACGAAGCCACGAGCTATGGACTGGGCATCTCAATTTTTATCTGAATAACAGCCACGCTAGAGCTCCAGCTCCAACGATAAATAGTATCAGGTTGGTTTCATGATTAGTATTTGTTTCTTCTTTGATTTCAGGGTGAGGATGAATCGTTGGTGTTGTTGTTGAACGTTTAGTCTCTACAATTGCATGTGGCAACTTTACCTTTGAGGGCCCAAGATTATGGCTGATTCCCACAGTCTTAATCTCCAGGTTTATGTTTGTGTTGATGCCAAATTTCATCTCATCAGTGGCCTTCATGAGGTTGTTGTTATACCCGATCACACTCTCCGTGTTTATGATCATGTTACTGGGCATCAACCACACACCAGGAGCAATGGCCAAATCAAGCCTTAATTTAGCCTCTTGAGTCGCCAGTTGGTACCTTTGGATTGAACTCGAAATGTCGTTCTCAATCACACTACTCTCAAACAGGGCCAAGAATTCTTGTTGAGTCTCAATAGCTCCACCACCAGTGCCCACAATCGAGTTTCTAGTGTTTACTTGCGATCCCAGCACACAGTAAACGAAGGCCTCAGCAGATCGATTCAACCTGCCAAGTCCAGCTTTAGTGAGTCCATATCCACTCGTTGGTATGAACCAAGCATACTTGTAATCAGCAAAGTCGTCATTACGGATGAATGAGACGAGGTCACCCTTTTCCTTTTTACCCCCATCATCAGCGAATTTACCACCTTCACCAGGCCATTGATCAGCTTCATCGTCATAGTTTCTTACCATATGGACGTTTTGGTATCCTCCACCTACTCCATGGTATCCAGCCCCATAATCGATGAATATGTCACCCAACCCTCCGTTTCGTCCACCTTTCCATCTGAAGTCAGAGTTGTTTGAGATGTCAAATTCAGCGCATAATCGTTGATAAGCGACTTTGCTGTAAGGGTTGTTGTTGATTACAAAGGGCTGCTCATCAGGGAGTGGAAGACTCAGTTCATACAATATTCGTCTTATGGTGAAGTACACATGAAACTTGATGAAACTACTCACTACTTTGGGGTAGTTGAGGCTCTCAAAGGGGCTTATCCCACAACCAGAGGTCGCACACCACACTGCAAAGTTCAGTTGTTGTGGCCAGTAGCTCATGTCGGGGGCGTTCAACCACGTTCGACTTTGCTTACCAAACTTTAAAGTTACAACTTGGGAGGTGAAAACATTACGCATCTTGGCGGTGAATTTTTTCGTATTGGACACGTATATGTCCAGCGAGGTCAGCATGTTTGTGGTGTTGCTGGTGGGGCTGTCAAAGTCAACGGCGGGTATCGGGTAGTATCGTTTGGTCATGGTTAGGCTTGGTGGGAATGAGTTCAATGTGTCATCATCGGCCAGTCCAAGATCAATCCAGAGTCGCGATTTCAAACTTGGTCGCATCCCATCAGTCCATGTCTTGCCAGTGGGGTCATCATAGTACATGACTGTCATACCGTTATGTTTCCATCTAATGTAACCCCCATATTGATCGGCCACAAATTTGAATTGTTCAAGGTCAGCCTTTGGATACTTGTTTCTGAAGTCATCGAGTAAGCCCATCTTCTATCCAGAATTTGGGTAGAAGGGGTTAAACTTTTAAGCTAGTATTTGTTTTGCTCATAGATGATAGTTATGGTCCTCCTTTTAGTTCTTTGAGGATTTCTTCGCGAACTCTCTGCCTCAACACCAATGGGTCCTCCCCACTCACATTTTTTTGAGCCTTAGCCCGTATCTCAGCCTTGAGATTTTCGAAGTTCTTGAGTTCTTCAATGATCAACGAGAATTGCTCATCAGAGATCGTATTGTCACGAAGGGCTTTGGAAACCAGGTCTTCAATGGTGTTTATCTTGGATCTGGCCAGCGTGATGGTGTTTTGATGCTTCACAGCTTTCTTGGACAGTCTCTTGGATATTTGTTGACATGCTATGGATGCGAATACAAATACACCACTTACCACACCCAATGGTACAGATGCGACGATTCCGACACCACTAAGCGATGTGCCCAATCCACCAGCCGCCACGACGCAATACAGTATACCACAGGACGAGCTTGCATTCATGAGTACACCCTTGGATTGGTTGTATTTTTTGAGTACTGTTTCGTAGTGGTTTAATTCAGACTTTAGCTTGTTCAGGGCATCACAACATTGCTGAAGTCTGAATGATGGTCCATCAGTTGGAGGTGCAGTGGCTTCCAAGTTGGGGTAAATTGCCTTATATGCTTCCATTTTGGACTGAAATAATAATGAAAATTTAAACGGAGATGGCTTGTGTGCTCCAGGAGATTCTGTTAGTTTTGATTGCACAGTCCTTCTTTATTCATTGACAGTTTTGCAGGTGACTACCTTAAAAGAAATAACTAAATAATATGTTTTGTATTTCATTTTCACAAACCGTGTACAGCAAAACACGTGACTTGAAAAAATGTGACAGGTAACACAACACCAAAAACGAGATGAATTGGCTTCTTCGTTTTCTGTGTTTATGGGAGGATTATTAACTCCCTATCTATAGTTCTAGGAAACAAATAAGCTAGTCTTTTTTTATGAAATGTATAAACAAGACGGAGGGTTTTACTCTTCTCCTGTGGAACTTGGAGCATGTAACACGACATAAGATCAGTAAGTAAACAGTCCTGATATTTACATAACTTAAACTTTGCGATGCGGGAAATCTAATTCTCAAGTTAGCATTATACTTTTTAAAGGTTATTGTAATATATGTTTTAGTTCGTTGAATCTTGTTTCGGTTTTTTGGAATTAACATTGAGTACGATAGCAAAGGGACGGACCATTTAAAATCGAACTGTCGATGGCCGGCGCTCCTCTGTCATTTTATAATTGTAAAAATAAACTTACAATGGTTCATTTCTATCATACCTCAAAATATCAGTCTATTTTTACTGAGATTGTTTGCTTGCTCCATGGTGCATTTTGAAAGCTTTTTTAGAAGCTTTTTTACCTCCGGAACCATACACACGAGTTCTGATGCATCCGAGGCGACTTCATGACCCTAGCCCTCCAGTCCTTTTTATAGCTTTTTTATTATTATTGGACGGATAATTTCGTTTTATTAGTCTCTCAGATAGAAATACCTGTTAAGGTAACAGAATTCGATCAATTTTTTGCGCTTTGAGGGGTAAGTCATAACTTCCGTACGATTTTCTCATCAATTTGCATATGTTTTCCTTTGTTTACATTCCCGTTCTTGTCGCGGAGAGGCGACTTGGGGGGCACAAGTTGAAATTTTATTACTCGCACGTGTTTAAATTCTCAGAGCTAAAACTTCAGGTGTAATTAAAAAAATAACAGTTCTTTCGTTTGGTATAGTAGTTTTTTCAATTTGTGACATACCAGGATCGACTTTTGACGGTTGAAGTTGGGCGTTATTTTGACTACCAAAACAACACACAATCAGAGCGCACACAATAAAAGCCAGAAACTATGTTAAAATAGTTATTTTGCAAAACCTTTTTACGGGGTCTTGAAGCTGTGGATGTCTGCTAAATACATGAGTAATATCATGTCAATAGGAGCTTTTGCGCGCTTGTACTGTTTCGTTGAAATATGTTGAAATTTGCACCCGTTTCCTGAATTAAAAAATGTATTTTTTGCGAATTTTGGAACTTTTCTAAAATTCTCAAAATGTAAAGCGCTTGGGGATTTCTTAATATCGTTTCTTGAAATAGTTCGCCCAAAGGGATGTTTGGGTGGTATCAGCCAAAATTCGAATTTTTGGAACTGATTTGAGATTCTCGATATTTTCCGACAATGGCTCTTAATACCATGTTGCTTTCAATGAAAAATCCTTGACTGAGCATTTTTCCATGGCCGACTCCAGCCAGAAAGCCAAATATGATGAAGTGCATTCACTTTTTGAATTTGGCGCCATGTTGGAAGTGAGACTGTCCACTTGGCCCGTTCTTCCTGCAGATTTCCTTGTTTTTTTAATCTGCACTCACACGAAAAGAAGTAGTTGTCCTTAAGTGTATCCCCTGTCCAGCCACCCAATCCTTCCTTCTCTCCAGTAAACACCTCTTCTCCTTTTCTCGAAATTCCTCAATGTCGTGGGCCTTTAGGGATACATACCCCTATCCAAGAAGATGACGGTAATTACTTCGTTTGCTGTGAGGCAAGTTTCCATTGTCTTTTGCAAGTCATTTCTGAAGCATACAGCAAATGTCCTTTGTGTAACAAGGTGCTCTTGCTTGAAACTATGGAAATGAAAAGATACAGCCACATTGGACGATTAGATGTGAGGAAGGGCACGAGTTAGTATATCGTAAACTTGAGGTGAGTTTGTTTTACCCATTATATTGTGGGTTTTTTGTTGTTGTTGTTGTTGTGGGCAGGTGGGATAAACCAATAACAATTTCCACATTATTTTGCTTGCCTGATTATTTTTGTTTCAGGATTGTGTATGCTTTCATCAGTTCTGGTCTTACAGAGGCTCAGTACCAAAATTTCATGGAAGCAGCAAATCTTGGTTCTATAGAACACACATTATCTCGACACAGGTTAGTAAATTTATTATGTTGTCAACGTTTTGACAGGAAAAAATGTTATTGTCAGACATGTGAAAGAAATTAAGATTCTGATTGTTTATCTTCCCCATATGTCATGTTTCAAAGTACATCAACTTGTGTAACAATATGTATTTTATTTCAGTCATGAACACACTGGGTTATGCAGCCTCGGTGCAAAAAATCTTTGAGGACTCCCTAGCTAGTGCAAGGTGTAAGGCCCAAACCTCTGCTGAGTACATTGCTCAAAATGGAGATATAAGGAAGTTTTTAATAGATGATGTTGGTGATCTGTCGCAAACATACATACACACGCAACATTTTGTTGGCTTAAAAGGCTTAAATATATTCCGAACAAGCGAAAAAAGGAAGGAACAAGGAACTTTGTTTCAAATCAATTTTCATTCAAGATATAGCCAAGAAATACTTTTAAAAGCCTTAACATATGAAAAGTTTGAAACGTGAAAATCTGCTGCACAGGCACTGAAAATTTAGGCCGTGGAATCTCACTTTCTCCCAATTTCTCAAACTCCCCGATTTAAACAACTTATCTTCGTTTTCCCACGGAGGTTCCGAAAATCGGGATTCCACTGTAACTCAGGTTGTTAAGAGTTCGGTATAACACGTACAAGGTTAAGGAATTAACACGTTCTAAAATCTGCGGTGTAAGGTAAAAAAAAGTAAAGACGATAATACACGTAAATGTTCAAGTGGTGCTTACAGTGTGTTTAGTGAAGCAGTAAACGGTGAATAAATTCTATCAGATTCTTTTTCTTTCTTTTTTTCGGAATGTTAACTGCGATGTGAATTGTTGAAAACTACACTAAAACATTGCATTTATTTGGACTGGATTTTGAATAAATGTTTCAAATGCAGCAACATTGGATGATTCACACACAACGGCAGCCACAGATGTTTCACACACAGACCCAGCAGATGATTGATTTCTAGCCACAGATGATTCAAACACGGCAATAGTTTCAGCACTGCTCAAGCCTAAGAACCAAAATTTGGAAACGACCAGTGTGCCAAAAACTGTGTCACAGGCAGTACCCGATGATGTGATGTTTGCTGAAATAGAATGGAGAGTGTTCGCTCACGTGACCAGCAGCCATATTTTTTTTTCTTTTTTTTTTTTTTCGTGCATTAAAATTTTATTTAGAAACATAGCTTTCAATACGTTACAAATTACGTTGAAAATTACTACAATAATCTATATATGTCTGACCATATCTTTTCTAACGAAGAATGTGACTCCTTTATCCTTAATCTAAAAATTCCTAAGCTCTCCGACGAAGATCGAGACAACTTAGAAGGTCTACTTACATATGACGAATGTAAAAAAGTATTAGAAACATTCCAGGCTGATAAAGCCCCAGGGGAAGATAAATTTACAGCCGAATTCTATAAGCATTTCCTTGAACTAGTGGGCAATGACTTAATAGCGAGCTTCAATGAAGCACACGTGAAAGGAGAATTAAGCATCTCTCAACGAAGAGGGGTAATGACGCTAACCCCAAAAGAGGACAGTTCACTATTAGATTTAGCCAATTGGAGACCGATCACGTTATTAAATGTTGATCTTAAGATAGCCACTAAAGCAATAGCTAAACGACTTGAACAAGTACTTCCAAACCTCATTCATTCAGAACAAACAGGCTTTGTAAAGGGAAGATACATTGGTGAGAACATTCGACTCATAGCTGATGTAATGGAAACAACGAAATCGCTCAACCTTAGTGGGATACTTACATCATTAGACTTTCGCAAGGCCTTTGACTCTTTAGAATGGCCGTTTATTATGAAGACACTTGACTATTTCAATTTCGGATGCGGCATCAAACGTTGGGTTAATACTTTCTACTCGAACATAGAGAGCACGGTAATCAATAATGGATTTAGAACAAACTGGTTTAAATTGTCTAAAGGAGTTTGCCAGGGCTGTCCCCTTTCTCCTTATCTGTTCATTCTCTCGGCCGAGATACTCTCAAATAAAATTCGGCAAGATCCCAACATAACAGGTATCAAGATCTACGGAAAAGAAATTAAGCTATCACAGTTTGCTGATGATACCACTCTCTTTAATGCTGACTTAGCATCACTAGAAAGGGCACTAAAGTTAACCAACGACTTCGGGAAAATATCTGGTCTATCCTTAAACGTGAAAAAAACAAAGGTAATTTGGTTGGGGAAATGGGCAAATGATAAAAACAAACCTCTAAACTTAAAATGGCTTCATAGCCCGGTGAAAATACTAGGAATCCACTTCTCATACGATGAAAAAAGAAACAACAAGCTAAACTTCATACAAAAAATTCAAAAACTACAAACTTAACTCGATATGTGGAGTTCAAGGGACTTGACAATATTCGGAAGAGCTATGATATTAAAGACTCTGGGATTGTCACAACTCGTCTATTCTGTTTCTAATCTTCCGGTTCCTCAGGGAATTGTAGACGCAGTGAAAACTAAATCATTTAAATTTCTTTGGAGAAACAAAAAAGATAAGATAAAAAGATCTGGCCTCTATCAAGAACCAGATAGGGGTGGAATTCGTATGACAGATCTCAACATAATGTTCAAGGCCCTAAAGTTAGCATGGATCCCCAGACTCTTGGCTTTGGACAATGGGAACTGGTGCACTATACCAAACCACTTTTTCAATAAAACGGGAGGACTTAACTTTCTCTTACGATGCAATTACGATGCGAGGTTTTTCAATGACTTACCGACCTTTTATAAAAGAATTCTTGACAATTTTAATGAATTAAAAACTCTTTACAATTACTATCAAAATCAAGATATAGTATTGTTCAACAACAAAGAAATACTTGGAGGTGAAAAGCCGGTCTTTATCAGTGAATGGTTTCAAAAGGGCATTATTTCAATTAAAGACTTACTAACTGAAAACGGCAAATTCCTCACACTCCAGGAATTTTCACTTAAATATTCATGCAAAACTAATTTTCTCCAGTACTATCAAGTGATAAGCACCATCCCAAAACACCTTCTGTCCATTGCCAAACAGACTGACGACTTCAACAAATCTTTCTTCATCAGTAACGATAAAATCTTTCCCCTTAGCGAAACTGTTCAAATAAATCTAGGCAAGGCCAGGTCAAGAGACTTCTACAAACTGCTTGACCACAACGATGGCCATGATTGACAATGATTGACAACGATGACCACACGGGCCCTCTGCGCTGGAGTCAAAATCTATCTATAAATAGCGACACCTGGAGCAAGATTTTCAAGTCATTGAAAAGTATCTGCAAAGACACCAAGCTCAAAGAGTTTCAATTTAAATCCATACATAGAATCATAGTAACAAACAAAGAATTATTCAGATTTGGTATCAGGCCCGACGACGAATGCCTTTACTGTGGAGATAAAGACTCCATAGAGCACACATTCATTGAATGCCCGTTTACAAAAACTTTTGTGCAAAGGGTTGTTCAATGGTTTAACCAAACAAACATATGTCAGATCTTTCCAACCACCAAGGAAGTCTTGTTTGGCTACTTTTCTAGCATATGGGATGCACGTATTAAAAAGAAATTTAACTACACCACCTTAGCTATGCGCCAATACATATATGCTAACAAAACCAATAGCAAAGCCATCTCCATTCAAGAGTTTGTTGACAAATTAATCGTTAAATATAATCTTGAAAATATTTATTAATTAGAACCAATACAGGAAGAGACCAACTCCTTCTCGAAATCTCGACAATATTAAATCAAGAAACTTTAATCTTGGAAAATATTTACGAAATATTGATTAGTAGCACAACCTGATAATATTCTAATTATAGACTAACTGACTTGCATTGTATATTTCAAAAGACTTACTATGTTCTAAAATAAATCAATGAGTAAAGGCAATGTAATATAATGTAGCGTAAGTAATGACTGCAAGTATATTAGCACAATCAGCAGCCATATTGGTTCACTGAAACAAAAGTAATAATTTACATAAAAATAGAGTTCAATTCCCCAAAGAATCTTTTTCTCCTCGAACATGGCTGCCGTGTCTTTGTTTTTTCCTCCAACATGGCCGCCGTGACGTTAAGTGAACACACACTATTGGAGTTAGATAACCTCCATCATAATTTCTATAACTGCAAACATAAAGGCTGTCAAGAGTTTTCTGAAGAAGAGGCCAGAGAGAAGTTATTGAAGAAGAGGAAATGTATCACAGCTGGCTAGAAGAGATCTTGCGTACTGCAAAACCACAGGGATTTGGTGGTTGCTGTTCGTAGAAAACCAAGGCATTTTCTGTTTTCTATGTCGAAAACACAAGACCCTCAATACCCAGAACAGTGCTGCAGTATTTAGCAGGAGCCCAGGTACAAGATACCAAAAAGAGACATTACAGGAACATGCAGCAACCAACATGCAGCAACCAACATGCACAAAGCTGCTGTTGAAGCCGAGATGAACCAGAGGGTGTCCCTGTTTCACTCAAAATATGAAGAAAAGCAAGCTGTTTGCAACAATGTTCTTTTCAACGCCTTTGCCGCCTTGTACTGGCTAGCTATAGAGGCAGTGGTCAATGCCAAGTTCTTTTCATTTTTGAATCTGTTTCGTGTTGTTGGTGTGGATAAGATGCAATACTTCAACCACAAGTCCCCTGGTGCTATAAGGGAAACGTTCCTGTACATTGGGGGTTTACTGAAGAATTCCATCGTACAAGAAGGAAAGAAATCAGGGCTCTTTGGGCTGCTGATTGATGAGGTGACAGATATTGCTGTCACTGAACAGCTAATAACCTTTGTGCAACTTTGGAATGTAATTTCCGTTAATGTAGAAATCAAGTTTCCAAGTGCGAATGATTTGCTAGCAGAATCAGATTCTGCAAATACAGAAACTATCTCCAACTGTCTTGTGACAGAGCTTAATAGCTGTGAATTGCAAGTAGAGAGTATATATGGAGAGTTCTGGGACAAAAACGGTTTTAAGAAATTACATTTTAATTTTATCAAGAATTTATCAGAGATTTTATCAAGTTTTTTTGTTCTGATTAAAAAAAAATTAAAAAATGTTAACAAGAATTTATCAGAAATTTTATCAGAGATTTTATCAGAGATTTTAGAAAAATGAAATTGAATATTGGTTTAAAGATATAATGTAGAATATTAAAAAATGGAGCGGTTAACAAAAATACAATTGGAGAAGATGAATGTAAAACAATTGAAGGCTTTATCCAAAGAACTTGGTATTAAAAGATATTCTCAAATGCTTAAACCAGAACTAATAAAAACTATAATAAAACCACAACTAAAAATGAATATTGAAGAATCTATACCTGAGATTAATGTTACCACTGAGCAATCTATCAATCCAGTATTGGAAAAACTAACTGTAGAACACATGAGAGCCCTAGCTAAAGATCAGGGTATTAAAAAATATTATTGGATGACTAGACGAGAATTACTTGAAGAGTTGGGTGATAAAGATATAGACTCAGGTAAATTATTGAATATTATTGATAAAATAGCAACAAAAAAGTATCAGTGTATTCATGGAAGTTTTAAATATCAATGCAAAGAGTGTAATGGATCTCAAATATGTCTCCATAATAAAAGGAAATCACGTTGTAAAGAATGTAAAGGTGGTAGTATTTGTGAGCATAAACGGGAGAGGTATATGTGTAAAGACTGTAAAGGTAAAGGAATATGTATTCATGGAAAACAAAGATATTTTTGTAAAGAGTGTAGAGGATCCCAAATATGTGAACACAACAAACAGAAGACACATTGTAAAGAATGTCACACAACAAAAGAGCCACAACAAAAACATTAAGTTATATAACGCAAGTAAGTGTTACATAACAAAAAATTTATCTGAATCTTAAACTAAAAGTTATGGGAGAACCCTTCAGATCAAGTTTTTTCCATTCAATGTCTAATATGCTTAAATCGAAGTGGTTTATTAGACTCTCATATTTTTGAACTGGAATTGATGGATAATCCTGTGAGGGTATGTTAGCAAGTAGGTGTGATGGTGAGAGTTTCACAAGTTCTCCATATTTGGTGTTATTCATATATGATGACTTATTATCCACTATACTACACATAAGTCTCAGTGGTTCCTTAATCTGTATATTTATGGGGTATAATTTACCAGGATTTATAATTTCAGGAAACCCTAAACCAACTTGTAGCCCTCTAGTAAGTTTAATGTTGAAGTTCTTATTGGAATATAGATGGTCAACAGTATCAGTCTCAATGATTGTTATCTTTGCCCTATCAGTATCATTAAGAAAGATCGATTGAATATTACGCAGCGAATATGTACCGGGCTGTATTATTATGAGGGGCTGATTCTTATCATTGAATAATATCTGTTGATCCTTGAAATTAATTAATCTTTTGGTTTGTATATTACAATCTAGGAGTTGTATCTCCCGAAGATTTTTCAGTGGAGGATCCAAATACACTCTAGTTTCAGACACATACATGGTGATGCTCAACATTTTTGTTTGATTACTCCATATTCACCTTTTTAAATTTGCATTGACGTAATCACATTCCTGAGCGACGTTAGAAACCAGCCTTTTAAAAGTAAACATAAAATCTACTTTTCAACTTCAAATCCACTTTACATTTTGCTTGTTGCTATGTCGTAAAAGTATGCAATCTATTGTTCTACACGTGAACACTAATTTACAAACAATGATAATCACGTGAAATACTCATGAACTACCGAAATAGATACCACGCTAATCCGCCTGAGACAACCATAAATGCTAATATATTCTTTTCATGCTGCGTTGAGTCAATATTATTTTCCTGTTTCGTTGAGTATGTTTGCGTTGAGTCTGTTTTCATTGGTGGTTTTAGTTTCGTTTCAGTTCTATGCAGTAACTTTACCTTTGAAGATCCCATGTTATGACTTATTCCAACCTGTTTTGATTCAGTGTTTAGGGAATTATTCACTCCAAAATTCATATCGATACTCGCTTTCATAAGTTTATTATTAAAACCAGTCACGCTTTCAGTGTTGATTATCATATTACTAGGCATTAGCCATACACCAGGAGCAATAGCTAAATCAAGCCGTAATTTCGCTTCCTGTACAGCTAATTGATATCTTTGGATGGAACTAGAAATGTCATTTTCAATCACACTACTTTCAAATAAAGCCAAGAATTTTTGTTGTGTTTCGATTGCACCACCACCATTACCATAAATCGAGTTTCTTGTGTTGACTTGCGCTCCCAATATACAGTAAACAAAAGCTTCAGCAGACCGATTCAATCTACCAAGTCCAGCTTTGGTGAGACCATGACCACTTGTTGGGATAAACCAGGCATATTTGAAATCAGCAAAATCATCATTACGGATAAATGAGATGAGATTACCCTTTTCTTTCTTACCTCCTTCATCAGCGAATTTACCACCTTCACCAGGCCATTGATCAGCTTCAACATCGTAATTTCTTACTATATGCACATTTTGATTTCCTCCACCTCTTCCATTGTATCCAGCACCATAATCAATAAATATATCCCCCAATCCTCCGTTTCTACCACCTTTCCATCTAAAGTCAGAATTATTGGCAATTCCAAATTCAGCACACAACCGTTGATACGCTACTTTATTATATGGATTATTATTTATTGTAAAAGGTTGCTCATCAGGTAAGGGAAGGCTTAATTCATATAATATCCTCCTTATTGTGAAATACACATGAAACTTAATGAAGCTACTCACTACTTTAGGATAATTTAGACTCTCAAAAGGACTTATACCACAACCGGATGTTGCACACCAAACTGCAAAGTTAAGCTGTTGAGGCCAATAATTCATATCAGGTGCATTTAGCCATTTTCTACTCTGTTTACCAAATTTGAAAGTCACAACTTGGGATGTAAATATGTTTCTCATCTTTGCTGTGAATTTATTCTTATTTGACACGTATATATCCAGTGAGGTTAGCATTTTTGTTATATCGCTTGTAAAGTCATCAAAATCAATGGCTGGTATTGGATAAGATCGATTGGTTATAGTTAAACTCTTTGGGAATGAACTCAATTCATAATCATTCAATCCTAAATCTTTCCATAAAAGCCTTTTCATATAGGGTGATAGGTCATCAGTCCATGTTTTTCCCGTGGGATCATCATAAGACATGATTGTTGTACCATTAACTTTCCACTTAATGTATCCTCCATACGGATCAGCTACAACCGCGAATTGACCTGTATCAGCATTTGGATACTTTTTTCTAAAATCATTAAGTAAGCCCATCTTATTATTTACGTTGATAATAGGATGCTTTAAAATCAAAACCGTTCTTTTCTAATACCAGCATAACAATTCCATCCTACAGGTGTTCTCTCAAACGACATTTTCAACGTACGGGAGCTGTTGACTCCTTTAATATTTCCGCACGAACCTCTGTTCTTATCTGATTCATATTTAAGTTTTTTTCTGTATCTTTCTGAGTTTTTTGACGGATTTCGAGTTTTAGTTTTTCAAACTTTTCCACCTCTGATAAAATTAGCGAAAATTCTTGGTCAGAGATAGCGTTATCTTTTAGTGTCTTTGAAACCAAGTCGTGAATGGTATTTACTTTTGCTTTTGCCAGAGAAACTGTCTGTTCGTGTTTACTAACTTTATGGGAAAGTCGTTTAGAAGCAGCACCGAATCCAACTGATATCCCCCCACAAATACCTCCCACCGCTCCTAATGGGATACCAACAGCAGCACCAAAACCAGTAAGGGAGGTTCCAAGTCTACTTGCAGATAGGATAACTGAAAACACCCCACTACTAACACTTATTTTTGTAAATATTCCCCTCGCTCTATTGTACTTTTTCCTAACATCCTCGTAATGTTTAATTTCCTTTTGAAGATTATGTAGTACTTCACACGATTTTTGAAGTCTGAAATTATTTGGATCACCATTCATAGGTAATTGTGGATAAATTCTATTGTAGTCTTCCATATTTTTACTGACCAACACGATATCTTTAAATAAATTCGAACAGAATGTTTTTTTTTACTTATCTCCTCTTCTTTTTGAACTGTTCCACAAAATATAGAACCACAGTCATTATCAAAAGCCAAGCGTTCTTACCTAAAAACCCAATGACCTCACCCGCTGTTTTGAACAGAAAGCTCACGATAGCTCCAACCATTCCGGGTAATATTTCACCTAGTTTCTTACCAATAGTTTTCAAACCATTACCAACACCTTTACCCAATGTTGTTAGACCTTTTGAAAGATTAGAAACGATAACACCAATGACAACACCTACAGCACTTAGAACGGCAAATACTGTAAAACCATACTTTTTGAAGATGTACTTTACCCGATCACGAAGAGGCATATTTTTGAGCATTTCATCATTTTGTCTCTCTATAGTGCTTATTTGTTCTTGACTTAAAATTATCTGCTTTCTCGTTAGTTCTTCAAATTTATCGACCCTTGATTGTAATTGATCATTACTTTGTTCTAGATTTTTTAAATTGGATAGTCCCTTCTTATATTTTTCGAGTTCATCTTTGTATCGATTCAATTCAACTTTAAGTTTATCAACCTCTGTTTTAGCTTCTATCTTCTGTTTAACAGCTGCATCTAAATAGCTTTCACTTTCTGCGATTCTGGTTTGTTGCTGCTCAATGATTCTTCGCTTCTCTTTATCATTATCAATATAACTTTTTATCTCCAGATCATTTGTTTCCACGGTTGCTCTTAACCCATTTAGTGCATTAATTAAATCCCTATTTTTTTCATTAGCTTCATTCAATTGTGATAAAAGATCATCATTTCTTGTAATCAAGGTTTCCATATCAACCCCCAAATCTTTTTTGATCGTATCTGGTAACTTATCATTCAATTTACCATCAGCTCTGAACAAGGGGTGGTTATTAGCGTTTTTTATTTTTAGTTTAACAAACACCTGACCATAATCATCTAAACTAGCCATGAATGAAGATTTAGCAGGATCAACGTTAGGATATTTCTCACGAATTCTATCCCAAGCATTTCCAACGTTTTCTTCTCTTTGTGTTAGTAGTGTATTTTTATCCAAACCAACAAATGAAGTTTCATCCTCCCCATCAGGGTTAATTAGACTAGTGTTGGATGATATTGTATCCAATTCCATATTTCCAGCATCAACATCACCACCAACATCGTCTGGATTATTTAGTTTAGTAGGATCAAATTCTGGTATATCTCCTCCTGTTGCCATGATTTTTTTACTCATCAGTAAGAAATCTTTAAACTGGTCACACACTTTACTAAAATAATTTACTAGCCATATATCCCAATGCCAACATACCACCACCCACATATGCCATTTCACCCATCTTTTGATTGTCACTGGGTCTATAATAATCAGAGAATTTTGGTTCATGTGTCTGACTATAAAATTTCAAAGCTTCATCTGTATTCACAATATTTTTTGTAGCCTGGTATTTATCATCCTTTTGTTGTACTTTCCAATCAATGAGATTCTGTCTCTTTTTCTGATATGTAGCATAATCTTTTTGATATTTTTCTAATGCCTTATCATGCCGTATTCGTTCTGCATCTGTTTTATCACCTGAGAGATATTTTGCAAGATATGAACCACCAACAAATGTAGTTGCATTCAATACAGCTCCACCAACCATCATTGCTATTGCTGCCATAAATCTTTTAATTTGGTAAAATCTTTTGATCCTCTAAATATGTTTTTAGGTACATACTACCAGATAGGACAGCGACCCATTTAGCATAGTTTGTAATACTTGAGGAGGGATCGTTCATAAATGATTCTTTCATAGCCTTTTTAGCTACATATCCAACTCCAGCTGCTAATCCGATAAGGACGGCTGAATCAGTAACAGTTTTCACAAGTTTATTATCAGTTGACATAATTTTTATTGATGATATGGAAAACCTTTAAACTACTTTCCTCAGATCATTGCTATTTTCGGAGTTGGTTGAGGCGGTGGTTGGGAGGGTTGGGTTGGAATATTTGAAGGTGTAACTTTAGTCGGAACTTGGGATAAATCAACTATTCTATTTTTGTAATATCTCATAAACATGTCAACTGCAGTAAACCCTATTCCAACAATAGACAAAACAGTAGTAAAAGATAGCTCTGGAATCCATGCTTTAGATTCACCCTCTTCATTTGAATTTTCTTCATGTTTGGTCTCCGCTTGTTCCTTTTCACGTTTCATTTCCCGGGCTAACGCTTCTTTTGCTTTTTTGTTATATTCTGCTAATTTCTTACCAGCTGCAACCTTTTTAGGATCTTTCTCTTTAACAGCTTTCTTATTTTTAGTATTAGTAGGTGGATCAATTGTAATTTGTTCAACAACTTCTTCAGTCATTATTATTTTATTTCACAAAGTAAAGAATCTTTAAATCATTTGTGCTCAGTGACCTGCTCAGTTACCTGCTCAGTTGTGTTAGAATTATCTGTAATTGTCCTTGAAACTTCTTGTATTTTGTTGATTTTAATGTGTTTAGCAACCTGGAATAGTCCGCTGGCAAGTGCTACCAATCTTCCACCTTTTAATGCTAAGAGACCTACAAAGTTTTTCAGTTCACGATTAACCAACTCATCATTCTTCAAATCTTTACAAAGCGTATCAATATCATCTACAGGAACCATGTAAGAAATGACTTGAGAAACTAATTGAAGAGATGAATCTACCAATCCACCATTAATTTTCTTACCTAATACTGCCTGATATCTATTAATATTTTTCAACATCTTTTTCTGTTAGTCTCTTTATATCACCAAGACTCATCTCAACACCTAAATATTCCTTTGTAGTACCAAGAACTGCGATAATAGCTAGTGATTCTTGTTTTATTTCAATATCATCATTCTATTTTACCACATCTTTTATCTCTGGTTGTTCTTCTATATAATCTTCAACTTCGGTCATATTTTAATTTTGTAATAAAACATAGATTCTTTTAAATCACCGCAGGAATCTCCAAATAACATTGGAATGGATAACGTAAACACAAACAGAGTCTAGAATATTTTTCAGTTTTCAGTAGTTCTACAAACTTTTTAATAGTTTCAGAGTCTAAATCACCTCCATAATCTTCAAAAAGCATCTTCATACCCTTCTGCGATGGATTATGGAATGTAACAACACAAGCCACATTTTCACGGAATGGTTTTGCTATGGATGTTAATTGTTGAGTTAGAACCCATACTGATAATCCATGATGTCTTCCAGAGAATGCTAGATCTATAAACTTGTTCGATCGTTTCTTTAGATCATTTGAAACAGCACAATCGTCTAAAATTAATAGTGTATTAGTACCTGAGAATAAAGTTTGACAATCAGTTAACATTTCATTAATCTCATCAATGTTACTAGCATCTGGTGAAAATACATAGAAATGTTTATCTCCGCGAGCAAAATTATGATAGGTTTTATTTTTTGAAAAAGTCGGACATATTAGAACAATGTATTCAAAAACTTTTCGGAATGGTCCTCGAAGCTGATCTATGATGTACTTTGTCTTTCCACAATTTGTTGGTCCAGTTATAATACAATGAAAAGGAATTTTATCTCGTAATTCTTCCATCTTTTAACTAATACATGATTGATCTTAAGTTTGAATTCATAACCTCCATCAACGCATCGGCTACAACAAACATATAACAGGTTATAGTACCAGATCCACTTTGTTTTCTTTTAATTTCTATTTTTACACCATCTTGCGCATTATTTAAGGCCAGACCCCCTCCATGAATACCATTATCAGGGTGAGTTCTCATATCAACCCACAGAGCAAACTTATCAGCATAAAAATCCTTTTCCTTTACACCCTCTCTTCCGAAACGTTTCTTTACCGACTCCCAGAGGTCTGATGGTATCATTCCCTTAGAGTATAAACGATTTGGTACACCATCAACATCTATATTGATCGAGGTGATACCTGGATTGTAAAAAAACTCAGAGTTACGTGCTCCTGCAGCGCTGGGTAATGTAAACAAACATAATATCCCCGTCATTGATCTTCTAGGTAGATTAATATGCTGATTTATAACACTATCACCGCCCAAGGATATGGTAAAAGTTTTGTGTAGAGTGACATTTTCATAAAAGAATCCTTTACCAACCTGATAAGCCGCCTGAGCCTCACGAGCTAAGTATTCGCTTGAAATACAAGAATATTCCAACTCAAGGTTTTTGATTGAATATTTCGGAGTCTTAGTCGTGTCAGAATAAATAACAATATCATTAACTGGAGCCAGTGTAATCTCAAAGATTAGTTGATGATCTAACCCCTTTGGATAGAAAACTCCGTGATCGTTTAGAATAGGATGGTTTAGTGGAATATGATACTTGGTGTTATGTACTGATGCAAGAGCCACTTCCTTAACATCTTGGGTTTTCTTATCACCCGCATTTGTCCTGAGCTTCCTCATGTTTTCAGAGGAAATACCTTGTTTTAATCTATCCTCACGATCTTCATCTTGTAAAAATAAATCATGATAGGTTTGAAATAGATCGTATCTTTGAGTATCTTGTAATGTTTCACCACCAAAAAGAACCCTAAGTCTAGATACAAGATTACTACCTACATTATTCACGAGTGTGTTATTAGCATGCCCATCAACATCCAAATCGAATGTTAGAGATAAACTTCCGGGTACAATCACTAAATTATCAGAAAGTTTTGGAATATTTATATATAAGGTTTCTCCAGGACTAGCGGATGAAGGATTTAATGTAATTCGATTCAATATTGATTCCGCTTTCAAACCGAGTGGCTCTCTTGGAATCCTGTTTGGGTTAATTTTTTCAGATACGGTTGTCATATTTAATTTATAAGATACACATAATAATCTTTAAATGAGTTACTTATCGAAAATATATTATTCAACTTTTGGTTATTGGAAAGGATATTCTGCAATTCCTAAATTAGCTGAGAAAGCAAAAGTTAGTGAAGATGAGGCTAAAAGATGGCTTGAGAAACAGGCTCTATGGCAAATCTATCTACCTGCTCCAAAGTATATCCCTAGACCACACTGGACTGTGGATAAACCTAATCAGATTCACCAAGCAGATTTATTATTTTTACCACATGATAGAGTAGGAAGAAAGACATATCGATATGCTCTGGTTGTGATTGATGTAGCTAGTCGATACAAAGATGCTGAACCATTAACCTCAAAAGAAAGTCATGAGATATCCAAAGCTTTTGAAAAAATATATTCCAGAAAGTTAAAATATCCTAAAACATTAATTGTTGATCCAGGAAGAGAATTTATGGGTGATGTTACAAAACTTATGAATATACATAATGTAAACATACAACAGTCTGAAGCTGGAAACCATAGAGCACAAGCATTTGTTGAAAGAGCAAATAGAACATTAAGTGAACGATTATTTAGTCATCAATATGCACAAGAAATGATTAGTAATGATTGATCTAGAGTATGGGTGAAACGATTACCGGCTATTTTGAAAACTTTAAATAGTGTACCAACTAGAATAACTGGTAAAGAACCTGAGAAAGCTATAAAACTGAAAGAGGTTGATATTGATCCCCCAAAATATAGTCGAGTTGTTGGAAATGAAGAGGTTAGGCTACCACCTGGTGTTAAAGTTAGATACTTACTTGCTCCTGGCGAACTTGAGGGTGGTGAGCGAAGGAGAGCTACTGATCCCATTTGGAGTATTCAGGTTTATGATCTTTCTAGAAGTGTTGTTTCACCCAATCAACCAGTTTTATATTATTTACTAGATGGACCAAGGCGTGGTTTTGTGAGGGAAGAACTTCAGTTTGTACCTTATGATACTGAGCTACCACCTGATTCTGTTTTGGTAAGATAATGTCCGATGGCATAAGTATGTATTCCATCTTCACAAATTATTCTCTTATCATCATCAGCAGATAGTGCAACTTTATTAACAGTTTCAGTATAAACATCATGCTTATGACTTCTTATTACATTCATCTGCCTGTATTGTTTTTCACCCTTGAAGAGACATCTCTCATAATCATCATATGATATGGTTTTCTCAACGACTGATACCTTTACCCCTTTGTCCTTTTTTATCTCTTCTCCATTATCCATCCTAAAGGAGTATTGCTTGGGCCCTAGACCTACAAATTTATCTATCTGCCTACCACCAGCTTCATCTTTGAACATACCGATTAATTTTTTGTTTACACCAGTCTCAATACCTGATGGATGGTTTTTAGGATAATTACTAGTATCAAACATGTCTCTCACATCTGGACTTATATCCTTATAGAAATCTTCTGTTTCTATCTCATATAAAAGACTATCCGTATCTGTCATAAGTAATTTAGCTTTCACACCATATTTATGTTTGATATAATTATAGTGAAACTTATACATTATTGTTTTACTTATATCTAAAATACACATACCTAAGTAAACAGGTTTATCGAAGTCTATCTTTGTTTTCTTCATGTGTATGGCTATCAGATTTTCACAAAAGATAGTGCGATGTTGAAAGTGGGGTTGTGATATTAATTTTTTAGCATCTTTTTCTTTTGTAACCAATCGTACATCCACCCTTTTTCTAATGTTTTCCATGGTTTTACCAAAGACTGAGTTATTCATAAGCTTGAAGAAATCTTTTTCAAAATCGTTGGTTGCTTTTGATCTTAGTTTGGTATTCAAATCAATGTAAGGTTTTAGCCATGAAGACTCTTCGAATTTAATACCCCTATGAATCTTAGTTACTTTTAATCCAAGACTTTCATAAACTTTTAGAGTTTCGTGGTGAACTACATACTTTTCCTTATTGTTTAGGTTTGGGATCAATTTCTCAACCTTATTAACCTCAATTCTCTCTGGTGCTAGAGGATAATCATTATGTAAATCATGAAGGTAATGAGGATATTCTAAATCAACCTCGAGTATGCAGGGAATATTTTTCCAGTTTTTAAGCTCTTGATCTTCCATCCATCTAAAACCGTGAGTTGGTAGTTGTTTACTCATTCCCTCACCATATAAGTTATTTCTATCACGATATATAATATACTTTTTGACTAGGTTATGGATATATTCCTTCATGTATGGATTGTTAGCTTTAGCATATTTATTTGAGATCTGTGCTACACCTCCTCTAATACCTTTCTCAAACATAAGAAGCATGTCGATGTTAGCTAGCAACTCCAAATTCACTTTTGTTAACTTTAATGCTGCATCCCAAGCTAGTCCGGGTGCTGTATAATACCATGCAGGGTCAAGGTTATAATTCTTTAGACAAGTATCTCTAAAGTTTTCAAATACATCTGCTAATAGGAGTACATCTGACTTGAGATATAGATCATGATATTCCCTAATTGTTTTCATATTGAAGGTTTCCCACACCTTTTGAGCATGTTGGTAATTATCTTCTGTTATATCTTCATCATTAAGTTTTGAATAGAATGCATCCTTTGGTGGAAGTTGGGTTTCGTTTAGTTTATCAAATCCATCAAACCAATCATATGGAAACACACCCTTTCTCAACAATAACTTTGATTCTTCACCTTTATAGAAATTATTTAAGTTTTTGAAAGATTCTTTTGGAAGATTATTTACTAATGTTTCAAGGCTTGTTGACATAAATTTAAATGAATCGATGAATCTTATATCTATCTTATCATCATTATTCTTAAAATCCTTCTTCTTACCTTCCTTGTTTCCAAACACAATCTTTTTTGTGAAAGAAATATAATTTTCCTCATTATTAGGTATACAGCTTATTTTACCTTCTGACATACCAAGATTCTTTATAAAAAGATGAGCGTCATATCTAGATAGGTTGTGAAAGTAGACTGGGATGAAATGTGGAATCTTATAATTTAAGTTGCAATTGTTATGAGCTGCTCCTCTATACTTTCCTGTAAGGTGGCAGTGGTCTAATACCTTATATCCTCCCAATTCACCATTACAGATGTGACAATGAGTAGCATTTTTATAGTTTATTTTATCATTTTCTGACATATTCTCAAGTTCCTTATGGTTGGTTTTTTCAATAAAATCATTATAAATTTTCTTAATATCAGCCTCCAGTTCATCCATAAAAATCTGTGGGATATCATCATCTGGTGATTCGGCTGTGTATTGTACAAGCGTGGGTGGAGATATGTTATCGTCAAAGCATTTGATATAATAGCAGAATCCAGATGGTTTGTGCTTTTGATATTGTTCAGTAAAACTTTTACTTTCATCTGGAGAGCAGGTGTGTATTTTCTCTGTAAAACACTCAAACTCTCCATATATAACAAATGGCACTCGCATTTTATTGTTATAATTATTGAATTTAATATATTTAGGATTACCATCTTTATCTTCAGGCATAACAATCTTAACTGCTCCGTTTGTAAAGCAATATTCTTCATGTTCTTTCAATGAATCCTCTGAATAGAATGAGTTTAGACAGTTATCACAATGGAAACGGGCGCCATTATGCTTATTATATTCAATTAATCTTGACCTGTTCTTAATCCAACAGTAATGATTTGTTTCATCGTTTGATATTAAGAGCAGATTTATCTTTTGTACTCCAGACTTTTTACTACTTCTGATTATTATTGGTTCATTCTCATAGCTTAGGATATTGATCCCACATGGGTTCTGACTTTCGAATTTATCAATATCTTTTAGTGAAACGGGAAACTCTATTCCTGACCAGTTAAACTTCTCAGAGTTCTCCCTCATTCGTTTATTTAGTCTCTCTGGATGAACATCTTGTGTATATATAGCAGAGGTTACTGCCCACTTAAAACACTCATGATCATTTTCATTCTTAACGTTTATAATTGCCTTCTTGGCTGCCAATTTTTTTGATAATGGAATATAGGAAGTTCCAGAAAGAGGTTCAAATGGGTTTATGTGTATATCAAAACATTCTACATAGCTGAATTTATAACCATAACCATTAGCTTCAAATCTATCAAACTCACCAAGTACTTGATTAGACATAATGTCGAATATGTTATATAAATCAGTTGATTCATCGATAATTTCTACAAGTGAATGAAAGAATTTTGAAGTTTTATCAATATGATCAGTTAATAGACTATTTTTTATAAACTTACACGTTAAGATAAATTTCACCTTGATTGATTTGTGAGATTTCTTTTTCTGATCAATGATATCTATAACTTTTTGTTTTATTTTATTGATAAATGTTTTTGGACCATACCCTTTATGCCCATCTATCCTATAGGTTTTTACATACCCCCTCAGCGCTGTTTCTATTTCTTTTGGAATGAAGCTTTTGAATATTTTGTTAAACCTTTCCTTCTGACTTTCTACTCGTTTTTTCACAGTCTTTTTGACATTTTCTGGGGTTAAAGATAGAATCCAATCTGTAAACTTTTTACTCGCTTTCTTTATTGGTTTAACAACTTTGTTTTCAAAATTTTCAATTGATGTAGGTTTTAATATTGGTTTAGAAGGTTTGAGAATGGGAACATTAATCTCAGGTATCGGTTCATCAAGAATGTATCTTTGAGGCTTTTTAACAATATTAGTCACAGGGGCTGGAATCAGATCATCATCATCATAAAATATTATTCTAGGGTCGTGTGTTTCTCTTATCATTTCAATGATTACATCTTTACGCTTATTAGAATATCTTTTAACACCCAGTTCTTTAGCTAGGGCTTTCAATTGTATTTTTGTTAACCGCTCCATTTTTTAATATTCTACATTATATCTTTAAACCAATATTCAATTTCATTTTTCTAAAATCTCTGATAAAATCTCTGATAAAATTTCTGATAAATTCTTGTTAACATTTTTTAATTTTTTTTTAATCAGAACAAAAAACTTGATAAAATCTCTGATAAATTCTTGATAAAATTAAAATGTAATTTCTTAAAACCGTTTTTGTCCCAGAACTCTCCATATATACTCTCTCAAGTGGATCATTTACTTGCCCTTTGCACTGATGGAGCATCAGTAATACTGGAAGAAACAATGGGCTTGTAGCAAGGCTGAAAGACCTGAACAGACACCTTGTAAGCATCCACTGTATCTGTCAGAAGCTGTCACTTGCTTGTTGTGACACAAATGAGGGCCTTGCCTATGTGCAAGAAGTGGAGAGGTGGCTTCTTCAGGTGTGGACGTTCTTTGAAAATTCTCCTAAATGCCTTTCAGCATATCTGAAGATTCAGATGTCAGTAAAACAGCTGCAAGAGCCTTCCATAGAGGCAAAGGAAAAATGCGTGCAGAGACTTGCAAAAGCTACACAGACAAGATGGCTTTCTCTGGGAAAGGCTGTTGAGGGAGTGCATAGAGATTATATACCCCTGATCCTTACTCTTAAGCATTTTGAGGAACAGGATGCAAAAGCATCAGGCCTGTTAGGAAAAATGCATAATGCTAAATTCATCGGTGTGGTCACAATCATGAATCACATACTCCCTATCCTCAACACACTGAGCTGTACATTCCAGCAAGGAAAGGTTTCTTTCGCACACATTCACCCAGCACTTAAGAAGTGTGTTGATGACCTGAACAAGATTTTGCAGACAGAAGTTCCTATCAATGAGTTCCAAAGTGATCTTTCTCCAAATGCCAGACTTAGACGAGCTGAGCTTACTCTCTCTGACAGAAATAAGCAGTTTCTCAGAAATTTCCTGGCTAAGTATGTCAGTTGGCTGAAAGAGAGCATTAAGAATAGATTCCCTACCCTTCCACTCCTTTCTGCATATAGCATATTCAATCCAGCACATGTTCCAGAAAGGGATGACCCAGAATTTTCTGAGTATGGCAGTGCAAATGGGAAGCTTTTGGCCCAGCAGTACTTTGACATGGAAACTGACAGAAAGCAGTTTTTAAACGAGTGGCAAGTTCTGAAGTACCACCTGGTCAAGTGGAAAAAAAAGTTGCCAGACGAAGTAAGAAAGCGCCCTGGTGGAAATGACCCCACTTAAACACCAACTGACTGGTGCCTCAAGAAGTTGCTGCAGTTAAAGGATTTGGCACCATTCAATCTTCCCCTGGTTGCCAAGGTGGCAAAAACGGTGGTCTCCCTTCCAGTATCAAATGCATGGCCTGAGAGGGGAGCAAGTGTCTTGAAACTTCTCAAAACCAAACTCCGCAGTAGAATGCACAACAAAATGCTTAACACCTTTCTCCACATTTTGATCAATGGCCCAGCAGTAGGGAGCAAGCAATTTGAAGATCTTATTGATTTGGCTCTTTCATCCTGGTTGGCAGCTAAACCTCATCGCAAGTGCCCTCCAAAGATTTTCAACACAGCAGCACCACCTCTGGCTGGTCCAAGATCTGCAAATGAGAATGTTCCTGTGGTAATTGTACCTGATGCTGGTGTACAGGCAACTGATAATGACATCCAGTTATTCCATTCTGTTGCAGATGAAGTAGAGGAAACTTCCAAAGCCTTGGAGCTGCCAGATTTGGATGCTGAAGATTCTGATTACGGCTCTGACTTTGAGTTAAAGTTAACGTATAACTGTAAGAAGAACGGAGGCTCTGAGAACAACAGCACAGTTCTGATGTAGTTATAGTGGTGTAGTGGAATAAACAAGTTCTATTTACCATAATTAGGTTATGTATGAGTGATGACAAGACAAAGATTTCTTTACCAGATTGCAGGAAAATGCACTCCTGGGAGACTTAAGTTTAAAATTCTCCTAGCACTTTGGCCCTTCCACACTCACTTTTTCAGACCACCCGCCTAATCCTAAGGCAGTGCCCTTCTACCTCAACCATTAATGAAAAACCTGAGATGAGAACATAATTGAATTGAATGAGACAAAGTACTTGATTGTTTATGGTATTTTTGTCACAGGCTTCACAATCATTTACTGTATATATGTATTTTAATTTAATCACACAGAATAACGAAAAGAAACCCTAATTAATTAAATTAACATTAATTCATTTATTCTTTCTCACAGGGTGGTTCCATTAAATGTTAACAAAGAAGCTGTGACTCTGCCCACCACAGACTTAAAGGAAGGGAAAATGGTGAAGGCCAATGGAGACACTTTTAGAACTGCTTGGTTAAATGATGATAAATTAGAAGTAAAATTCATAATTTCAAGCTAACGAAATGCGCGAATTTCGTTCTTTGTTTTCCCGAACTTTCGCGAAAAAGTTCGTTGCGAACTTCGCGACATTTCACGACATTTCGCGCGAACTTTCGCTGGAACAAAGAACGATATTTTCTAGAACCTTCGCTGCCTCAACGATAATTCGTGAAATTTCGCTAGCTAAGACAATAAATTTCGCTAGACTCTCAACGATAGTTCGCTTCTCCACGTGCAGACTCCGCTACGGGATCGATTGTTCGACTGGTCATGTAACATACACGAAAGATATCTCTGTTTTGTTCGCAATTGCACGCCAAATTTAAGTAAAAATGGTACGTACTGATCATTAAGCGAAAAAAGCACGCAACTAACACATATAAAGGGTACTCACGTGGCATTTGTGAAGGGTTTTTAGGCAAGTTCGCTGGCTTGGCTCGATCTGACATACAGTGCTGTCGATGTATACATATAACTTACCATTTTTTACGAAGTAAGCAAGACAAAACATCAGCAATTTTCTGTTAAATCCACTAAAGCAA
Organism: Ricordea florida; assembly: GCA_949710005.1. Lineage (NCBI taxonomy): Eukaryota > Metazoa > Cnidaria > Anthozoa > Corallimorpharia > Ricordeidae > Ricordea > Ricordea florida. The sequence goes on from OX453283.1 coordinate 9,431,391, forward strand.
ACTGACAACATGGATCCGATTTGAAGGTTTACCATAAACGCTTAAGGGACGATAACAATTCGACAATGGTTGAGTCGATGCCGATCGCTCGTACAGTTGACCACGTTCACGTTTTCTTCGTGGACTAACAAGGTAAGTTTTAAAGAACATTTTATGATGTAATTATGAATTTATATCTGTAAACACGCTTTGTCCGTGTTTCAGGCCTGCACAAGAGAACGATCGAGAGAGAAGATTCACATTTACATCATAGCAAACTTTGCTCGAAAAGACTCGAATCTTCGCACGAAAGTTTGCGAATTATCGCTTGAAAGTTCGCGCCGAATTACCGCACACAGCGAAAAACTGCCGGAAAGTTCACGCATATCGAAACAATAGACGTCGCGGAAATGTCGCGAATTGTCGAAGAGATTTCGTTTCAAGCGACATTTCCTCGAAAAGCCACGAAAAGCGCGAATTTCATCGAAATTCGTTTGCATTACTTTTTCACAATACTGTACAATTACAATTAGACTATCCACTAAAATTGATCAGGTAACTTTTGTTTCTAAACAGCATTTTAAAGTGACGTTTTTAAGTCATGAACATATTACCAGAAAATCATATATAACATAGCAATCGGCAACAACTTCAAAATGGTAATGACTATTACATATAATTTGCCACATTTGATTATCAACATGCTTACATGTATGGCCATTTTCTATGATTTTGTCCAAAAAGTTACTATAAACTTGTTTCAGTTTTGCATCTTCTGAGTTTTCAATCAATAAAATTGTTAATACATGAGCAAAATGGACCTTTTCTTATGATTTAGTCAATCCCACCAGATTTCCAGCCTTCCCGCTTTTTTAAACAGGTTAATTTGACATCAGCTAAGATCCAAATCTCATTTGGTAAGCAGTGCCTCAAAGATTAAGTTGCTATCTGAGTTTGAGTGCTGAAGATATTACATAATAAAATATCTCACTTTGTGGATAAAGTGCCATTATCATTGCAGTATAGGTTCCCATTCCAAAAACGAAGGTTTGGTCATTAGGATTACTGATCATACCTACAGAAACCACTCATTCAAAAAGTAAAAACCCATAAGAGTCAATTAATGGGCCGTGCCTCCTTCTGGTTCTGTTCATACACAAACCCATAGCAAGGGTAGAATAACTGGCAGGCAAAAAATTTGGCCTGGTGAAAATTCACCCTTTCCGGCCAAAAAAGAAACTTTCAAGAGTTAAAGATGTCACAACGGAAACGCCAACACCAAGCGGTAGGGGTACTAAAACTTCAAACTTCAAATTCCGCATCACATCTGTCACACTTTTAGGTATATTTCTTTTCCATACCTGTATGGCTAAGGCATGTCATTTCCAAATATTTGCGCTGTATGGATATTATGCCTTAAATATTTTTCTCTTTACCCTTTTTAAAAGTTTCCTATTGAAGGTAGAGGTCAGAAGACTCAATGCTTAATGTGTGAATTTGTTTCAACTATACAAGTCTTGTTCAATTGCTTTTCAACTCATGCGTCCCTCCTCCCTGCCCTTCCTCTTGTACGCCTGTTACCAGCCTGATACACCAAGCTTTGTAATTAATTTAACCATTTTTTTGCTGATTTCATTGCCATAAGCAATAGCGAATGATGGCCCTCTGTTTGATAGGCAACCTGGCCCAAAAGCAGGTGTCACACAAGTTAAGCAAATTTCCAATTTACAGGCGACTTGATGGGCAAAAACGAGACAAGATGCCATGACAGTTGAAAGCTAATACTATAACTCAGTTATGAAAATGCCCAGCATCTCATCATCTAAATGCTATAAAAACTATCAAGTCTTTTCAAAGCATTGTTGATGCTTATGTTTTTCCTGTCTGAAAACTGTAAGGCCGGGTTAATAATCCCTCCTTCATCGATTTATTTGATGATAACCAGGAAAACAGTTAGCTTGTTATCATTGTCATTTGTGCAGTATTTTAGTTTTTTTGTATCACTTGTAAATATGTTTTCCTATAGAAAAGAAAACGAAAAACAAATAATAATAATAATAATAATAATAATCAACGACTGAGAAGATATCGTATGTGGAATTGTTAATCTGAGTTCTCTTTCTCTGGCTTGTAGATTGGTCAATTCCAACTTTGGCCCAAGGTCTGTCTGGTACTTCATGTGAGATTAGCGTTTCTTTAGGCTGTTTCTTGTAAAAGGCTCTACAAACATCGCGCGTCTCAATGAACTGCTGGATCTCAATAGTCATGCCCGGCCAGTAGATGCATTCTCTCGCTCGAAAAAGGCTGCTGACAACACCAGAGTGCGCATAATGAAGACGACACATCAAGTCTCGACGCAGCGATTCTGGAACCACTATTCTCTCTCCCCTGACAACCACATCCTCGTCAACACTCATTTCATTGGTGCCGCCTACCCTTCAGGCTTTGCACAGCCCCAGAGGAGTTTCAGCGAAGATTGAACCACGCCTTAGAGGGCTTAAAGGGCGTCCACACCATTCATGATAACATCTTGATTTTTGGTGAAGGCTCCACAGTAGATGAAGTTTTAGTAGATCATGATCGAAACCTGCGTTCGCTAATGTAGCGACGCCGTGAGCAGAATATCAAGCTGAACAAGGCCAAAGTGAAACAGCGATGTAAAGAAGTTACTTTCATTGGTCATGTGATCTTGAAGGACGGTCTTCAAGCAGATCCAGCAAAGATCAAGGCTGTCTTGGAGATGCCAACCCCAACTGATGTGGCCAGTGTACGCAGATTCATTGGATTTACAAATTACCCAAGCAAGTTTCTGCCTCGCCTCAGTGATGTTTGTGAGCCACTGCAGAAACTCACACTCCTTGAAGTAGAATGGTTCTGGACTGACCTTCACAATAATGCAACCGAACAAGTGAAACAGCTTGTCGTCACCAACGCTCCAGTTCTCAAGTATTTTGACTTGACAGAGGGCGTCACCCTACAATGCAATGCGTCAGAAAAGGGGCTTGGAGCAGTTCTGTTGCAAGACGACCTGCCTATCACGTACACAAGCCGCACATTGACGGATCCTGAAACTCGCTAAGCCCTGATCGAGAAGGAGCTCCTTGCAGTCGTTTATGGACTGGAGAAATCCCACTCCTGACACCGTGTTTCAGCAGGTAGTTGATAACCTACAACTGACAAAATCCTTTATTTTTTTGAAAGCTTGTTCTTTTTATATACATCCTAATGAGGCTAACATGCACACTAGTACCCAGGCTGGCAAACCCAGCCTACCATACATAACACAAGGGAAATATGATAGAATGTGAATCTGTTGTAAGTGAACTTTAAGCCAGGACTGCGTAGCTGTCAATGAATAAGTGAATTTTTTTTCCTTGTATTTAGCTTGTATAAACTACTGCAAGTTTGCTACAAGTTGCGCCAAAATAACTGCCCCTACTCCCCTTGCATCACTTTCGGCACTTCGACGGTAACCTGACATTAGAGGTTTCACCATTTCATGTACAGTGATGGAAGAATTTGGGAAATGAGATACACATAGTGTGGATGAGGCCCAACTCAAATTAAACAACAGAAATTACGAGCATGGTGAGAAATGGCTATCTCCTGAAGATTCTCAAAATATTGAAATCTCCTTGCCATTGCTTTACATTTGTAAAGTAGAATGGTTTGAGATAAGTATTACACATTTACAAAAAGCCAGATGCAGCCAAATTGCAGTGTTTATTCAGGAAGGTGGTACTCATTCTGGAGCGGGAGTTGTTGAAAAATTTGTTATTTGCAAATAATAAAGGGATGTTATGTATGGTAGGCTAGGTTTGCCAGCATGTGTACTAGCGTGCATGTTAGCCTCGTTATGATGTATATAACAAGATCAAGCTTTCAAAAAAATAAAGGATTTTGTCAGTTGTAGGTTATCAACCG
>OX453283.1:9440293-9462793 GCA_949710005.1 Ricordea florida
GGGAAACAAAATTATTTTTCATGGCTGTGGATGGAGAGACAGAGGAGTCTCTTGGTCTGAGGACAAGAAAGTTTGGATAACAATGATTACAGATCTTTTTGTGAAGCTTTTTGGTGGGGACCACCTTAAGTACGAATACTCTGCAGACAAAGGAACACAAATCATGGGCGTGTCAGATCCCAGAAGGAGATTCACATATGATCATAATGAGTGGGAGGCTTCATATAATAATACATTTAGCAGTGCAAAAGCTTCCAACGCTAAGTTCTGCAGCTTCATTAAGGTGTCTCACTTTATAACTGCAGCCTCAAACAGCATGTGATGATCTAGATGGCATCACTCCACTAGCGGTAGACCCACTGCCTGCTGATGTCGACGATCCCTTTGGCAGTGATAGTCAACTGGAGCCTCAAGCAGCAAGTGTTGACCTAGGCGACATCATTCCATCAGAGGTGGACCCACTGTCCACTGATAAAGATGAACCCAATGAAAATGAGAATCCTACATGAAGGCTTTCTTCTGTTTTCAGTGATTGTGATGTAGAAGAGGTAGTAATTGCCACCTCCTCGAGTATATTGGCTCTACAGTTGTGAACCCACATAGATGTACATGTAGTAAGCAGCTTCTTGACGTAGTGTCTCAGGTAAAATATGGGCTTCTACTCGGCCAGTCTGCTCATTTCCAGAAGAAAGCAACATGTGTCATTCCAGATCTTGAGTCTGCCCTAGGTAATAGCTTGGATGAAGATGTGGTGCCATTTCAGGGCAGTACCTTGATAGACACCACTGGCCTGATTCCCTAAGAGGATGTGGGCAAACATAAGAGGAGAAATATCTCTCAAATTTTGCAATTGAGAGCTATTTGGAGCTTATTACCAAACAGAGTGTGGTCAGCGGAAGAAGAATGGAATTCGTTGGGTGGGAGCGATTGGAGAAATTAGCAGGGAGACAGTCCGTGAAACATGTCCTGAGAGGCAAATCTCCACTGTTGGAGCAAGATGTCTTTCTTGTGCCCTGTTATACACAGGAAAGAAAGCACTGGTTTTTGGCTGGCTCTTCTGCCTAAGGAACAAGAAATCAGGGAACTCAATAGCATGGCAGAAGCATTTGTGAAACCATCAGCCAAAGAGGCCATCTCTAAGATGTGGATGCTGCTGGAAGAGCTGGACATCAATATTAAGTCCAGCGAATGGAATGTATACTGCAACAAGCCAACAGACATCCCTCAACAACAGAATGGCTATGACTGTGGGTTTACCTGAGTATGTATGCTAAGAGGTTGGTGTTAAAACACCCCATGCCATAGAATGTGGCAACATTTAGAAGAATCGTGGCTCTGGAGCTGCAACGGGAACACCTTCAAACTTTTGCTTCTCAGTAATAGCACGTGAAAGATTGAAATCAACTCAACACTCAAGTCTCTAAGGCTGAACAGTTTATTGTTTGCTCAAAATGTTAATATGGCTTTCATATATCTGGCTAGAACACCTTTTAAAGGGATGCCAGAGAACGATATATACCTACAAGGCCTACTTGTAAGATCAGAAATTAAAATCATTATGTTTATTATTTGCATGGGTGCATATTTACATTTAAATGGAGGTGAACACTGCACAAAATAAGGCAATTCAGTGTGACAAGACTAATAACTGTTAAATATTGTTTTCCCCATGTAAAAACCCAGACACTTTACCCCGCCCCTGTTGACTGAATAAGTCAGGCCACCAGATGAGCTCAAACTCCCTTGAAGCTCTTCCTTGCCCCTTGCCTATTATTAAGGATGCTCAGCAGGTTAGCTGTTTGTATGAAACCCTTCCACTGGTTTGAGCTTTCGCATGGACAATGGCGGACGCTCCTCTAAGGCTTGACACTATGGTGTCATTTACTTTTTCTTGTCCATAAAAAGCTCTTGTGATAGCCAGTGGTATGGTGCTTTCTTACAATGCTGCTCTTACCTTGTCTATTTCAAAACACTTCCATGATATAAACTGTGCACATGGCTTCCACATTAGTGGTCTCCAGTGGGAACGTTCACCGACTTTGTTCACAAAGGCAGTATTAAGGTTACTTAGTAACCTTTGAAGGTACTCAACAGGGCAGTCAAGTCTTTCACCTTTTAGCCATTTACCTAATAAGAAATTAATACAACAGGAAAAAAAATATCTTATGCAACATTTCCTTTCACTGACTTCTTTCTTGGAGACCAAGTTTATCATTCTCATGCTACTAGCTTTCTTTAATCAGAACTATTCTATTATCACCAGAATTATCTCTACTAAAGCGCTTTAAAAATTCTTTCTTCCCTGATACTTTCGGGTGTAAAGTCGAGTTGATGCTCTCTACAACACCGGAAAGCCACAATTTGTGTATGTGGAATAGGCCCTTTGCAGGATCTAGTCACGTGCCTGGATACCACTTAGCAACGCCATGCTGGGACGCAAGCGTTCCAGCGCCATTTGTAAAACAAAGGCTGAACACCGAGGTTGTTGCGTGCGATCAAGCGTGACAAGTACCTTTCCAAAAGATTCCCGTTACTACGATAGCAAATAATTTTTCTCTAACACAGTTGGCTTTGACCTCTTGTGCTTTTTGACTGGATTTACTGGGAAAGAAGCGACAATTTTTCTTCGATTCCTGCAGCAAGTCGGCGAGTGAACACGTAGCGACATGGCGAACTCTGGAGGTAGGGAATAACCTTTAACTTTTTGCTATGAACTTTTACTCTCTTCTTTTCGCCATTTAACTTTATTACTGTCTTTTGAGGCCTTCTAGGAAATGTTATTGTAGCGTCGTTGAAAGTATTTGGTGGCCGCGTCTGGTGGCAAAAATTGATTACAGTAACAGTGATTTCTGTTTCATACTTCACACTTTCAAGTAAAACAACACACCCCTTGATAAGGATTTCTTTGTGAAGATTCGAAAATAATAACTGTTTCTTGCACATGTACAGCTGGTGAAGGAACATTGAATATTCCGTTGGATCCGTCTGATGGTTCTCAGTCTCCAGTTCCCAAGAAGAAATCGAAAGGGGGAAGTTATCATTGCTGTGTGCCAAATTGTATGACAGCTCTTTATCGTTTCATCGAATACCGAGCAGACCCAGTGATGACACTTTAAGAAAACTGTGGCTGGTCAAAATTAGGAGAGACATGAGAGCATTTTTCAAGGTACAACTATAACCAATATATATGTTTACCTCATGTTACTGTGGTTCTTGTTTATTGCTGACATGGCCTTCTATTTTAATGTGAATGATGCTTTTTATCCGAAACCAACTGTTTACATGTTTGCTGGCTGTCTTCGTAAATTTTTTCGCGTTAGCAGTAAAGTCATTATACATTATTAAAGCGCATTGCAATACATGGCCCAAAGTATATGCTCCAACTTTTTTTTCTTATTTTATTTCCATATTTCTGGGTTACAGATTACAAACAAGACCAGAGTGTGCTCTAAACACTTCCTTCCTGAAGACTATAAGCCATCTGACAATTCTGGATGCCACCTATTAAAGGAAGGCACTGTTCCAACAATTTTTGACTGGGCACTACCACCAAAGTCAAGAAGAAAACTTGTTCATGTTGTTGACAGGTATGTTGCTTACTCACCTCTCATATACCCTGGGCATCATAAGACATGTCATAACGATAAATTTCAATTTAAGATTACATTTTCAATTCAACACATGACAGTCACCTGTCTCTAAAAAAACATAATCCTTTTAATTTTGGTCCCTGTACATGTAGTGGCACTCAAACCGATGAGAGTGAGACTGATGAAGGAGATGGAATTCCTGGTGAGTGCAGAACTATTATAGAACCAGAACTGTCAGAACTTGAGGCAACCAGGTCTCAGCTCTTGATTGTTCAAGCAGAACTGGAGGAACTGAGAAGGATATCTACCACTGCTGCCAGGGAAGCTGATTCTGCCACTTTTCAGGCTCAGCAAGAACTCAAGAGACAAAAGGAGCTTGCTGCACAGGAGCTTGCACTGAGCAGATTTGGACTAGAGAGGTTCTCCACCGATGATGATCTCATTAAGTTTTATACAGGATTTTGTTCCTACAAACACCTAACTATGTTTTACAATTTTGCCAAGCCTGCTGTTGATAAAATGACATACTGTTATGTTTCTGGTGTCTTAGATAGTCGCCCTAATTCCCGGGTAATGTTATTGATAGATGAATTATTTATGTTCCTCGTAAGAGTGAAATTAGGCCTTTTTGAGCAAGATCTTGCACAACGCTTCAATATCCATATTTCATCAGTGAGTAGGAAAATTACTACTTGGGCCAATTATACGGATTTTCTTTGGGGTTCTCAGCCTAATTGGCCTTCTAGGGATGACGTAAATGCAAACATGCCTGAGGAGTTCAAGGAACTCTATCCAACAAAGAAAGTTATTCTAGACTGCACTGAGATTTTTGTGGAAACACCATCATCTCTTCTCTTACAGTCTCAGCTGTACTCGTCTTATAAAAGCAAAACCACCCTTAAAGGTTTAATAGGAATTGCACCACATGGTGCAATTACATTCATTTCTTCTTTATTTACAGGTGCCACATCTACCGTGGCCGAGAAGGGCCACTTCCGACTTCCAACTTCTGAGTTCCGACTTCCGAGTTCCGAGTTCCGACTTCCACTCAGTGGGATTGCAATATGGCCGACTCAGAAAAGAACAAGAAGATAGTTGCGTTGGTTGCCAGTATCAGAGCAAGAGACGAAAAGGGTACTCCAAAAGAAAGCAAACAACCAAAACAAAGCAAACAAAGCAAAAGGAAAGGGTCTGAGGTAATACGCGCTTTGATATTCTTCACAATTTGTGTATACCAATCGTAGGTTCTGTAAGAAAGTCTTCTCTAAATTCCTGACCGAGAATTCCCTCTGTTAGCAATGAATTGGCGTCAAAACGCGTGCAAATTTATCGAAGATTTTGAAAATGGCGGTGCTTTTGGGCACAGTTTTGCACGTATAAGTAGTCAGAATATCGCTCGGATTTTACTTGTAAACAAACGCGAATCGTAGCGTTCGAACTCATGTACCCTAGCCCAATGTTTTTCTAATTGACCCAAAATGTGATGTCAATGGTGGTCAGTATATTAGGTTTTCCTTTACAGTTCTTAGACATTTTGCGTTGCTTCTACAAATGAAACCAAAATATTACAAAATGTAAACATCATGCGGATCAAATTTCGTGACCATTTGAAAACGTGACTTTCATATATGTTTTTAATTTCGGCTTGGATAGAAACTGAACAACCGGTACTAGCAACACAATGACAAATCCAAAAGTCACATTTGCATCTGTGGAAACCTAAAACAGTAAGGTAAATTTATGCCATAAACGGTTGCCCTAATACGGTCCAGGTCGCTGGTATTTCCGGACACGCTATCGTAAGGTATCTGCTTAAGGTAGGGGTCGCCTTGGAAGACATGTGTTGATATGTCGCTACCAAAAAATGATCGTGGGCAAATCCCAACATAACATAATCCAATTATAATGGCCAGGCTTGCGGTCGCGCACGAACGACATATAGCAAAATACCAGGTACCGGTTTACTGGCAAGAAACTCCTTTCACGTGCAACACTTTGTTTACATCATGTTCAGAGTACTTCTCCTGCTCGCCACTTTTATGCAGGTCTATTTTAATCTCCTGAATTTGCAGCAGATGATTATTATCAATGCTTTTCATGGTCTGCGCTGCAGAAGGTTGATTGCCATCGAGCTTCATAGGAGAATCCTCAGACAGCGAAGACAAAGGCATCGACAAAGGTTTTGGCGTCTGCCGCGACCTATGAATTCATGGTTCGAAATTCACTATAATGATCCTTTGATTCCTGACGATTATTTTAAAGAGCAACTTCGGGTTAGAAAAGAAACTTTTGAAGTGATTTTGAACCACCTGAATCCCCATTTAATGAAGCAAGATACAGCAATGATGGTGAGCTGAAAGTGCGGTCGAATCTCTATATTGCGAAATCTGGAAATCTGCGTGTATTCAAACCTGGCGTCAACATATTACTTGACAGCTCTCCATTGTTTTTTACCTCTTTTGCCCGATATGACCCGCTCCGAAGCAGGACATCGGCTTTTTTGATCTTATGCCCTGCGAAGCTCGTATGTCGGTAAGCGCGACATAAGGGTCGCACTTGTCCGAGGCTAGCGATGACAGGTCAAACACCTATCAAAACACATTTGTCCTTGAACACGACCCCTCTTTTACCCGTAAACCAAAAGTAAAATCCAGACGATAGGTGATCTGGTGAATGTTTTGGCATGACGAATTAAAGTTCAAGGTGGGTAACATTTGGTCTTCCCTCAATTTGCATTTGACCGTGCGTGGAGGTACATATGGTTGAGGTCATTTTCTCGTCTTTTCCGGCAAAATATTAAACGGAATTTATGAATTTTTGGAGTAGGTGATGCTTGACGTACTAGGTTTAGGGTTAAAATTGTTGGGAAAAACGTCTTTCATATTCAGTCGAGCGAGATCACAGGAGAATCTCGCTAGTTTTGCGGAGTCTAACTCCTGGGCATAAACAATAGCCAGCATCGTAATTAAATGGCAATGTTCCTAGGGGAGTTGTTGGAGTTTCTGGCCTTATTTAAAAGGGCTTTGTCACGCAATTTATTGCAATTTTATCACTTACAAACTGGTCCTAGAATTGAATTAAGTCCTGAAATAACCGTTCAGACTGGTCAATCGGTTTGCTTCTGTCTATGATATGCCTGGGAAGACAGCGGGCACTCGAATATTCCCCCTTTCGGGCAAAAGTCTGATGAATTCATCATCAGAAAATCTTAGCGCCAAAACAGAACTCGGATGATGACAAAACATAGAAATACATAAAAAAATAATAGAAAAAATAAAATAATGAAATGAATTAAAACATAAATAAATAAGTCAACTGAGACAACATGGCGGACGGACGCTAATTTTTTAGCTCCTCGTATTTTGATTATTTCGCTCTTTTCGAAGCCTATTCATCGGTTTTCAGTATTTTTGTTTTTCTTGTGCACCAAAATTATGTCAGAAACACGTAATTCTAAGACAACCGGCGGCTCACCAAGCGCTGACAAGAATCCCTCGAATGAATTTGTAACGACGGCGATGTTGAATGAGATGCTTCAGCTTCAAAAAAAGGATGTTTAAAACCCTTGTAGATTCGCTTTTGAGCAATTTCAATTCTTGACTAGATACAGTGGTTGGAACTGTGGCTGAACTTAAGACTCGCCTAAACATATGCCAGAAGGACACAAAAGAATTCAAACAAAGTCTTGAATTCTCTCAGAAAGATATCGACGAACTGAAGCCGTGTAAAACCAAACTTGCCGAGATAGAGGATGACATCGAGGACATCTACGACTCTATCGACTACCATATGGACAAATTAGAATATTTGGAGAATCAGAGTAGAAGAAACAACATCAGAGTTGATGGGATCTTAGAAGAAGAAAACGAATCGTGGGACACTACAGAGGAAAAAGTCAAACAAGTTCTAGCGGAGAAGCTCAACCTTGAAGAAGCGCTCCACGTCGAACGTGCTCATCGTGTCGGTAGGGTTGTTTCTGGCCCTAGAAGACGCCCTCGCACAATTGTGTGCAAGCTTCGAGATTTTAAGCAAAAGGAGCAAATATTGAAGATGACAAGAAGAATTAAACCTGTCGGTTTATATGTAAATGAAGATCTTGCTAAGGAGACCCTAGATAAGCGTGAAGAGCAGAGACCCAAGCTGGAGGAAGCAAAGCGGAATGGAAAAGTAGCGTACTTTGTATTGGACAAGTTGATTGTAAAGGACAGACGTGGTTAAATCAGATAAGTTTATTTAGTTACTCTACTGCTAACTTAAAATGACAGTGACACAATACTCGCTATCAGACGTACTGCCCTTTAATCATCTAGACGATTCTAGCTTTTCTCTGGCGCTATATGAATTACAGAATGGTCCTGTTCACTTTGATCCTGATAGATTTTCTAGCTTACGTTACAATCCAATTTTTTCAAACTCAAATGCTACATTGACACAGTCTGGCAGTCTTGATCCTGACATTAATTTTAATGCAAATGAGACACCCTGCGACTATTTTATTGAAAATCAATTTAACGAAATGCTCAGACGCGAAAATTATTCTGATGCCGATTTCTCTTTCCTACATCTTAATATTCGTAGTCTTCCTCATAATTTAGTAAAGCTGACTGATTATCTGTCACGCTTAAACATAAAATTTTCTGTAATCGGAATTTCCGAGATCTGGTTAAACGATTCTTCTCATTCGGTCGATATTAGTGGTTTTAAATTTCTTCATAACTATAGGCAAAATAGAACTGGAGGTGGGGTGGGTCTTTATATTTCAAACGATCTAGAGTTCAAGTTTCGAGAAGATTTGTCCCTCCATAATGTTGATATTGTAGAATCACTGTTCATTGAATTAATAAGACCTCGAGAAAAAAATATATTTGTTGGTATTGTTTACAGACCGCCAAATCACAGACTTGACGATTTCTTGTCTACAAACAATGAGTTGTTAGGTAATATCTCTAGAGAAAATAAAATATGCTTCCTAATGGGGGACTTTAATATTAATTTAATTAACTACCAAAATCATCACCTCACAGGCCAATTCCTAGATGGAATGTACTCTAATATGTTTTTTCCTTTGATTACGCGTCCCTCGAGAATTACTTCACATAGTGCTACGTTAATAGATAATATTTTTGCGAACAACTTTTTTGAACGTTCGAGAAGTGGCTTATTATTTACTGACATTTCAGATCATCTACCCGTCTTCTCGATTCATTCAGATAACGTTAACAAGTCGGTAAATCGATGTCGACAAGACCCTTTCTTTATTAGAGACAAGAATCTGAATAATATCTCTACTTTTGTTGAAAAACTAGAAGTTGTTGATTGGTCTTCGATTGAAACTTGTGATGAGCCAGATATTGCGTACAAACGCTTTCATGAAATGTATACGAAGATTTACAACGATTGCTTCCCTCTCAAGAAGGCGACTAGAAAGCAGAGGCGCTTTAAAAAACCGTGGTTAACGAAAGCTCTTCTTAAATCCATTAAAACAAAGAATAAACTTTACAAGAAATATCTTCAAGTTCCCACAGTTGACAATTCTTCACTCTACAAAACATACAAGAACAAATTGAATCACACCTTGCGGTTGGCTAAGCGTCGATATTATGAAAAGAAATTGGAAGATGCTAAATCAAATACACATGCGACCTGGAAAATTTTAAACGAAGTCTTAAATAGAAAAAAGTCAAGGCCTCAATTAAATGCAATATTTAAGTCAGACGGTCAGGAGATTTCTGATCCAGTGGAAGTAGCAAATAGGTTTTGCAGTTATTTCGCTAGTATTGGTCCCAACCTCGCAAAGAAGATACAGCCTCCTCCTTGTTCACATAAAGATTTTCTATCTGGATCATTTCGAGAATCAATCTTTTTTAGCCCAACAACAGAGGATGAAATTATTACCATTGCTCAATCCTTTGCTTCCGGGAAAGCAGCTGGATACGATAATATTCCAATGTCTATAATTAAGGAATCCATTCAAATCATTACGGGACCTCTGGCTCACATTATAAATTTATCGATCGCTCATGGCGTTATACCAGATCAAATGAAAATAGCTCGTGTGGTACCACTGTTTAAAGCTGATGACCAGTCACTATTCACCAACTATAGGCCTGTCTCGGTTCTACCTAGCTTTTCAAAATTTCTAGAGAGAATAATCTATAATCGCTTGTATGATTATTTAACTAATTTACATATTCTCTGTGATAACCAGTTTGGCTTCAGGAAAAACCACTCAACGACGCTTGCCTTGATTGATTTGCATGAAAAAATTTCATCTGCTATTGATCGTGGTGAATTAGCGGTTGGTGTTTTTTTAGATCTCTCGAAAGCTTTCGATACAGTCAATCATTCCATCTTATTTGATAAACTTGAACACTATGGTATACGTGGCTTGGCTCTGAAATGGATTAAGAGCTATTTTTCCAACAGACTTCAATTTGTAGAATACAATGGTTATGTTTCGTCTTGTGCTAATATCATGTGTGGCGTTCCCCAAGGTTCAATACTGGGGCCTTTGTTTTTTCTGCTCTACATCAACGATATAATCAATACGTCAACAATATTACAACTGATATTATTTGCCGATGATACAAACGTTTTTGTGTCTCACAAGGATAAAGACTGCCTGACTAATATACTTAACGCTGAGCTAAATAAGTTGTCATTATGGTTTAGAGCTAACAGGCTCTAAACTCTAAGCTCTAATTTCGTCTGCCTTTCTGTCGTACTCGAACCAAACAATTTTCCGTTTTTTATCAAGGACCTAAATTTTACAACACCTTAAACACCAACATCATCAACGCTTCCTCACCTCTTTCCTTTAAAAGAGCACTTAAGGCATTTATTTGTAATAATTATTAGTACTCTCCAACAGAGATCTTGCGAAAAAGCCTTTTAATATTCAACATTATTTTGTAAACTTCCGTAATATTGATTAGTTTAATTTTCCACCTGATATTATTTTGTATCCGTCGCCGTAATTTTTATGCCATCTTCGAAAAATTGTAATTGAGGAGGCCTAATTAACATAAGCTCTATAGTTTCTTTTAGGCCTCCTCGCCACTTCTTCCTACATTTTTTTGGCATTTCTTTATAATTATTGTAATGATGTGGCAGATAAATAAATACAAAAAAAAATACAAAAATAAATAAATAAATCGCACTAATGTGATTAAAATGTTTACTCTTATTTTTTTAGTTCGATGGGGAAGGGGGGCGGGGAATTGGGGAGTTCATAAACGGGCCTAGCACGTCCTTGTACTACTCGCATGCACAGTCACATGTTATCAAATGAAATGGGGTAGATCACGCTATTTAAAAAGGCACTAAAATGGGATGAGACTTCAAGTGAGATATCATTTGAATTAACAGATAAATGCACTAGAAAAACTGCAGGTGTAGTATAATGCTCAGGGATCCTCTGTATTTGGTATGCAGGTGAGATTGTATTTTTCCCTTAGACCTGATTACGTTTCATAACCAGGCAATGCGCTCAAAGAAAACACCACCCACCTCCTCCAGAAACAACATCTGTATACATCCTCTTTTTGTCCTGCTGGCACGTGAACGAACGCAAGCTCAAGTGGACAATTTATCAAGTGAACTATAGATTTGGTGAGGCAGTTCTGTTTGCGTTGATGACGAATCATATAGGTGAGGCGATAGAGGCGATAAGGGAAATGCTTTTTTTTTGGGGGGGGGGGGTTGGGTGGGGTTAATTATAAGGATTTGTTGAAGTATTATAACTTCAATTGCAGTTGATTTCTTGATACTGGCAAGAAAGAAATAAAAAGATACGGTCAAAATTGTTTCTGCGCTAAAGCAAATCGTGACTGACTGCATAAGATAGTTGCATGTGCAGCACCTAAATTGATGTATATATTTCAATAGAGCTGTCCTACTGTCTGGTACGTTTTCGTGATTCTCATGTAGCAAGGCCTACACTAGCCTGCGATCAGGGGCTCTTTTGGGGAGGGGAAAAGAATGAGGAGAGGGAGTTCCTTTTGTCTTCCCTCTCCTCCACGAAAAAAAAAGCAAAACAAAACAAAACAAAAACATGTCTGCTTATGAACTGCACATGGGTCAGCTTATGAATTCCCAAATCACCCTCACCTCATCAATCATTATTGAATTGTTATTTTTTTCTTTCTTCATTATTTCTTTCTTTCTTTATTTTATTTTATTTATTTATTTATTTATTTATTGTTTTTATCTTTTAATTTATCTCTTTAAAAAAACATAACATTCCGAAAATTCCGAATACCGAGCTTTCGCGCGCCCCTCGCGCTCGCGAAAAGGAAACCATTGCTACATTTGTTTGTTTGTTTGTTTGTTTGTTTGTTTTTGTTTTGACTAGTGTTTCAAAACATGCATTGCGTCATGTGTAAAAATAAACTTTTTTTCGTCTTTCAGAAGAGAGGTGGAGAATATATTTATCTGGGGTGGAAACATCGAAAGAACCAATTTTCCCCATACGTTCAAGTGAGAGAAATTGCCAATGGTGGTGGACAAAAGAAGACTGAGAAAACACTAGCTCAAAATATTCAAGTTTTTTTATATTCATCGTAGTAACAACAACAACAGTGGAATGGCTTAATGCTGGGCTTTGACTGAAATAGTCAACATTTGGCTGTTTTGTACTAGAGTCATTTCAGTATCTTTTAGTCAAGATTAAACAAAAGAAAACAATGGAATGTGTCGAATAGCATCTAATTGTCTAGTAGCTGTTTCACGAGTTTTGTGAAATCCCTCTAAACAACTAGCCTGCAGCGCAGCCATTGTTTTTAACGGCGGCCGAATGGTGAGTGACAATTCATTTGCGCCATCTAGGGTGTGCTGTCTCCCTCTTCCTTGGACTCTTTTTGTGCTTAGCCCAAGCTCTCTACCGGTTTCCCTAATCTAAGATGGTAACGTGGTTTAGCATACGAATTAGTCAGCGCTCGCAATACGCCTGTTCTGCATGTACAGGCTAAACAACAAGCAAATTGTCATTAAATGATAGACCTCATCTCATACTTTTAAAGAACAGGTGTAAACATTTAAAGTGTCAAACAGCAACTCACTAGTAAGGTTGACCTTATACTAACCCCTAATACCATATTAATCTCAAATGTTATACTTTAAATACAAGCGCGCGAGGAGACGCGCCACGAGAAGGGGGGTCCCTCCCCGTGGCATATCTCCTCGCGGGAGCCCATTTTCACGCGTGCGCGTGCATTTCACCGGAATTGCAACAATTAGAGACTACAATCAGAAAGCTGAAAAATGGTTGCCTATTCCCACGGGTTGTATTGACGATAGTTTTCCAGCGTTCGTCACCGCAATTTGAACTGGTGGACTGAGATTCAAATGTAACTAGAGTATCAGTCGAAACATCTTGGGATCTTTATCGGCAATCTTTGGCCGTCTTCGGTAATATTCGGAACATTCAAATGACCTTCGGACCGTCTTCGGAATATCTTCGGGGAAAAGTCGGAGGTCCAGCAATCTTTGGAAAATTTCAGGAATTGACGTTCAAATAACACGGATAATCGTCGGAAATTTGTCGAAAATCTTCGGCCTATTTCCATTGTTTGAACTCTGGCAAGTACAACATTGCTGAAACTGGCATAGGATAAATAGCTATGCAATGCTTTCTCATGGTATGCCGTCATAATACCGTGAATATCCCACTCGTGGTTTGATTTGTCTGTGCATAGCCACTCGCCTAAAGGCTTGAGTGTATACTGAAAAATCATGTCACTGGTGGGATATTACATGGTATATCACTCGAAGCAGTGAACAACTAGTATATATTCCGTCAGGCGGAGCACAGTGTGCTCACAAAATGGTTAGATTCATGTGAGTCGATTTGGTTGGTCGTGCTGTGCGCATTTCTCATGGGCGCGTACGACCCGACGAATATGACCCGGTTGCCATAGAGGTTGCTTTGCAAATGACCCGATTTTACCAAGAAACTGAACATGGAATAGAACCTTTCACATGTCAACCATTTAAGAAATCATGTCTTGAGAGTTTCTAGTTCAGGTTAATTAAATAGTGACCTGCCACCTTAATCATAAAGGCTTTCGTCATGGAAATCCCTCAAAACGGATCCTACCAAGTAATAATCCCAACTGTTTCAGATGATCTGTGATTTCTATAAAGAGAGATAAACTTTCCTCAGCGTTTTGTGGTATATTGTAGTTGGGAACAAGATACTCCACGAGCTCCTCGAATGCCAACGAGTAATCCCTGCATTGTGTACCGAAGAGATCTCTACAGGCTTCCACATCCTCTTTGTTGACATCAACCAGGTAACTTTTGGTGGAATATACTTCTGGTAGAAAGTACATCACGTCTGGCTTTCCTCCAAGGACATCTGCGTTTTTGTCCACCCTTAGTTGCTTGATATTCCACAATTGTGCAACAGATTGGAGCTCCTTTCGCAAAACAGGCATAAAACAAAACTTTAGGCATTCCTTGTGTAACGGATCAACATCTACAAATACACCAGAATCTCTTAAATCCTTAAAAAAGTTCATCCACCAGCCCCCGCCACCTTGTCTTCGTTTGGACCAATAGGCCTCTATTCTTTGGTTAGCACTACTTTTGCCTTGAACAACACTCCTTTTGCCTGCCAAATCGTCGCTATCATTTTCCCTTAGTAACCTTTGCATAATCGAAACCCATATATTTTCTGTCCCCTTGTCAGTTCGTACCATTCTTGGTACTCCATCCAGCTGCTGCACAGTACTAAGAAAATAGTCAACGATAACATTCGGGTTGTTGTTAGTTGAACCTACTTCTAACCACAATATACATCGCGAAAAGCCATCCACGCAGCCATGCACGCAAAATCCATATGGTTTTAGTTTATCCCATCCGTCTAAATGCCAGAGGAAGTTTGGTCCTGGGGTTCGATATTTTCGGCGTTGAAGTCTCTCTGCACGTCGATTTCTGACTCCCTCTGGGTCAATAAC
Source organism: Ricordea florida (assembly GCA_949710005.1). NCBI lineage: Eukaryota > Metazoa > Cnidaria > Anthozoa > Corallimorpharia > Ricordeidae > Ricordea > Ricordea florida. Next base: position 9,454,842 of record OX453283.1, read on the forward strand.
TTGCAAAGCTCTCATGACAGTAACACGTCTAACAACTATGTTATGCCTTAGTCTCAAACGTCTTGTCATTTCACGATAACCTACAAAAGATCCAACTGATCCTTCCATTTCATCAAGAATAGCAGTAACAATGTCTGTAAGGCATGACTCATCTCTGCGGTTCGCTCTTCTTAAACCCAGTCTATTGAGCCAACGTTTAAGGGTGCGCATTGCCATAGGTACACGATGAATGCATGCAAGGAAAGCCAAAATCTCGAAGTTACTGTATCCCTGCATAAAGTAATCTTGTATAATTTGCTGAAGGTCACGGCCGTTAGTTTCACCACCAATTAAAGCTGATGTATAGACTGGAAGAACGCAGCCGCAAACCGGGGATAACACACAGATGCTCAAAATAACCATCCCGACTCTGAAAGAAATGAAAGCCTTTCTGGAAAAACCGTCTCACAGAGCTTAAGATGGATCTAATGTATGGAAATTTGCATAGTTTATACATTTATAAGGACAATTACCTCTTCAACATCGAAGTTTTTCCCTTCATTTCCAGTTCTTCTTCTAAAGATCAAGAGCCTGGAGTGTATATCGTCCTAACCAGATTTGTAAACATATTTATAGGACGAAGTCGAAAGTCGGAAGTTGGAACTCAGAAGTCGGAAGTGGGAAGTCGGTCTTTTTAAAAACCTGCTGATTATTTCACCAAAAAACAATTGGGTAAAAGAAAATAACTAAAACATTTCAAGGATTTTGAGAATATAAAAAGCTAAAAAGTTATCCATATTAAAAAAAAAATCTGAAGTCGGAAGTCGGAAGTCGGAAGTGGCCCTTCTCTGCCACAGTACATATCAGATAAAGAAATAACTAGATGTTCTGGTATGATAGATCTCTTAGACCCTAATTGACTCAGTTATGGCAGACAAGGGTTTTGACATTGATGGGATGTTAAGGGAAAGGGGGGTGGGACTTAATCTCCCTCCTTTTTTGCAAAGCAGGGACCAGCTTACAGCTAAACAAGTGCATGAAACTAAAACTATTGCCAAGCTTAGGATCCATGTAGAAAGAGCAATTAGAAGGATAAAAGAGTACCACATTTTTGATTCACCAGTGCCCCTGTTGATGGTTGGCACTGTCAACCAAATATACACTGTTGTCTGCTTACTAACCAATTTTCAGGGGCCCATGTTTCTGAAGGGTGGTGGTTCTATTGACAATGATTGGTTCTAAAAAACAAGTAATATTTACTCATTAGTCTACAGCAATGGCTTATCACGATTATGTAAGAGGATCATAATATTGAAGAAGTGTTCACAGATGATATGTATAATAGAACAGTATAATTATCTTACACAAAACAGTGATTGAACCTACTATTTACATGTGGGCAACTTAAAACATATCAACTCTCATTGGTTGGAAGAGGGGAGTAGAACAAAATGATATTATGTATAATTTCTCCTTTGCTTACTTAAAAAATAATTACTAAGATTACTGTTGACAATTAGTTTAAGAAATAATTGAAGAAAAAAGTGTCCACCTTATCCTTACTAGCTTGAAAGAAGTCTTTATCAAAGTAACTTCTTTGGCCAAAAAAATCTCTAGCAGTCATGTACAAAAAAAAAATCCCACCAATCAGACCAGTCAGACCAAGCTGACATTGAACCTGTGAGTAGTATTCATGATTTTTCTTCAATTTCCTCTCCTGGGTAAAAGGATCCACTCCTAAATATTTTACATTATCGAAACTGGTCTCCCCCTCTTTGACAATCTTAACTTCTAACAAACCAAATGGGTTACGGCCTTGGTTTGCTAAAGTTATATCGTAAACCTAAGAAATTTTGGATTGATGAGCAGTCCTGATGGATAGAGGTTAACCATTCCCCCCTTTGCTACATTAGCATAGACCAGTGAAGCTCTGGCCTCCAGCTGAATACCTCTCTTCATGGCAGGAGTGGTGACATGACGGCTGGGATTAAGCTGTGCAACAAGACTCTCAAATTTGGAAACCTCTTTGCACACAAGCCAAATTTGCTTCCTCAAATGGCAAAAAGAGGAGAGTAAAAATTCGTAACAAAGACGATTTATTGTTATTCAGTTATTTTGCTTTCGCTAATAAAAATATGAAAAGCCAATGTAGAAATCAATTATCCTTTAGTCTTAACTCCTTTTAGCCATAAGCAACCTGTTGATTTATTGAGCATAAACTTATTTGTCAAGTCATAATTATATTTAGTCTACAAACTGTAATCAACCTGTAAGAAGCCGTTATCCACCTGTGTAGCTTTTGAAAGTAATGTTTGAAAACAAGCTTAGGTCTCCAGCAATAGTCTTGTACAAATGATTGTTGTGCTCTGTAATTTGACTCGTTGAGTTGTAATGTAATCTGTATCGCTTCGCTACCTTATTTCCAGTCTATTCTCCATCCCAACGTTTTTTGTCATACCTCATTCGTTCGCCAGGACCCATCTCAAACTCAGCATTATAAGCGGCCGAGGACGCCCTGCAGTAGTTAAGGCAACTACAAGGAGTATCCAGGAGCTGTCCCGTATCAGCGCTTTTGTCCAAGCACGAGTACGGACTTCCCTGACCAAGTGCAAAAATAGGGGCTGTGCACGTTGCTCACATCCTCGCACGTACCTCTGCTATGATAGCAAGAACCTTCACTCGCCCGAGTGCCAAGGAATTATGGTTGCTTTACTTGACGACAAGTTACTAGACTATCGGACGACTTACCCTTTCTTACTGGTGGTCGACGTGGCCCTCTACCTTCTCCTCGAAAAGGACTACTTCCAACGGCGGATTGCCACCTTTGCTCTCCTGACTTTGCAAGAGTCATACTTTACAACAGACGTTCTTTTAGTCATCTGCGACCGTTTAACAAACAACCACGAGGACTTTGCTCGTTATTTAGACTTGCAATATTGTTCCCGTACGGACACAATTGTGACCGTGGCGCACAATCTGTATCCGTCTCTCTTCCACGGAACTGGGTTCTTCTGGGGAGAACCGTGACATTTTATGTAATTTTATAAATTGCAATAATTTTTTAATTTTCTGTTCCTGACATTTACCTCGCCTTATTTAATCTATGTTCATAGTTTATTTATGTAATTCGACTTTCCCTTTTTAATTTCCAAGTCTTTCTTACTTTTCATTGAACCCCCGAGGCCACTATAGTTAGGCTAGTTCAGTTTATGCCGTGGTTCAGGCACAAAAACAAATACAAACTTTTTAAAGACAAGGAAATCAAATATAAAATTTCCACTTTAATATCCAACAAAAGTTTTAATATTTTAATTTGCTGTGCATTTTTCTTAATTTTTCTCCTATAATTTTTAATCGTTTTCCTTTTCTCTAATCAGCTGAGGACAGCTGAGACTTAAGTTGGGAGGAATGTGAAGAGAGGATTTATTGTTATTCAGTTATTTTGCTTTCGTTGATAAAAATATGAAAAGCCAATGTAGAAATCAATTATCCTTTAGTCTTAACTTCTTTTAGCCGTAAACAACCTGTTGATTTATTGAGCATAAACTTATTTGTCAAGTCATAATTATATTTAGTCTTCAAACTGTAATCAACCTGTAAGAAGCCGTTATCCACCTGTGTAGCTTTTGAAAGTAACTAGACGATCTGTGATCGCTTACTCGTGCCTTTTGTCAGTGTTTTGACTTAGAACAATGTTGACGTTGGATAAAAATACATAGTAAACTCTCTTTGAACGACCACTCTCGTAAGCGACCATCTCCTGTGAGCGAGCCCCTTTTGAATTTACCGTTTCGTATCCCATATAAACTCTGTAAAAAATGCCCTCCAAAGGGGTAGGAGGGGAGGGGGGGTGATTTTGTTGGTACAGAAAAAAGGTTTTTTATCACACTCTCAAGTGCTCGAAATTTTTTCGTTAAATTGCAAGGATTTAAGTGGCAGTTTTGGCTTACACGGGATATATTTTTTTTCAATATCATCCATCCCCTAAGCTAAATAGTCGGCCTCTAAGCGACTGCAGGATGATTTCTACACAGGTCCCTACTCATTATGCACGTTGAAGCAGAAATGTCTTGTCTGGTGCAAATATTTCTTGTGTTCGAAGAAAGGAAATAGTAAAGTTACAGAATGCATAATGAATAAGATACAAAGTTAATCATACAGTGTTTTTAGATAAACGATTTCATTTAACTCTGTAAAAAATGCCCTCCGAAGGGGTAGGAGTGGGGGGGGGGGTCATTTTGTCGGTACAGGAAATGTTTTTTAGCACGTTTTCAAGTGCTCGAAATTTTTTCGTTAACCCTTTGCGGACCACTGTCTGATATATCAGACACCTTATATGACTGCAATTTTTGAGTCAGCAGCGATCCCAAATAGAAGCTACCAGGCCCCACGGTGATTTCTGTGTTCACGGCACCTGTAGCTTTTATTGTCGATAGTTTTCCTGTTTAGCAGAGTTTTCGCAATATTTTCGAACTTTTGATCATTGGTACTTATTGTGCAGTATGACAGACAGAAGAATATTGTACAGTGCTCAAAATGTTATCAACTATTTCGAGGGAACCTTCAATATTCCTTGCGATGGTGCCGAGTCCGATATTGAAGGCTTTGAAGATGATAGTTCCGACTGTTCAGATGTGGATGAGCATGTATTTTCAGAGGCAGAGGAAGACGAAATTATACTCCCAAGGTATCCTGATGAAGAAAGTGAGGATGAAAACAGCGATGCAGTCGAGGAAGAGAGGAATCGTGGCCGTCCTACACGTTTTTCATTCGAGGATCGTGAATGGAGTGACCAGAGAAGTGACATGGAGATACCTGAATTTCAAGAACCGGTAGGCCCTGTAAATATCCTTCCTGCAGAATCTTCAGCAAAAGACTTCTTTTCTTTGTTAGTGGATGACAGGATGCTAAATAACATTATTCGTGAAACAAACAAATATGCCGAACAGAATCTGGAAGATTCTGGGAAAGACTGATCACTTTGGGTCCCTGTAAATTTAATTGAACTCAAAGCTTTCTTGGGTCTTTTTATTGCAATGGGTTTCCATGCACTGCCTTCAGTGAAAGACTACCGACCTTAAGATATGAGGACGGGGCAATCTGGGACAGCTACCGGAAGTAAAATTGTACACGGACCCAGGCTCCCCGAGAACTCTCTACCCATCGCCAGCCCGTCCTCGCCTCCTCTATGACGCCATTTCTGTGATTTTGCCGTCCTGTAGAGAACGTGAGTCTTTTCCTGTTGTTTTGACTCAAATAATGTCCTAGTCACCATTCGTTAAATGGTTTCTGACAAGAAAACGTATTAAGATCGCATTTGTAGGGAAAATAGCGTATCAATTCGCATGAAAAACCGAAAAATATGAAAATATTTAAGTGTGCTTGTTTGTGTTTCAGTCGCGAATCATGAGTGTTCCCGCGCAAAGTGAAGTTGTCAAGAAAAGCAAGTCCCTGTAAGTATTGTTCAGGAAAGCTAGTAGAATATTGTATTATCTATGCATTTATCGAGCAAAGAAAGAATCAAGCTTATTCAAGTCGAATTCAGTGTTACTGAAATTGTGTTTGAATGCGATTTTTAAGCGCGTAGTAAACTTGTACAGTGTTGAAGCTTGAAGATTATTAAGTAAGGTATTTATCTCTTTGAGGATAGTGATAGAGAACGCTTTTTGAGCTACTAGGATTTCAATATCCCCAGATTTAATCCGTATTAACCATATGACACACATGCAAGTTCTGAATAAAACATAAGTTTAATGATGTGAAAGAGTTATAGATGAGACAAATATTGAAGTATGCAGACTTTGTAATTCTGAACACATGCAGTGGATTTTACTGGGCCCTGAAATTTTTCTGAAGTTAAGAATTCAAGTGGGTGTTGAAATTATAACTTATCACAAGTTTCAACTGTCGCGAATATCCAACAATCCGTAAAAATAATGAACTTCCCCTAATATTTCAGTTAAGTTAATTTGTTTATTGTTCAGTAGCCTGGGACCAGCCTCCTTATAGGGGAATAGGGCAAAACAATCATAAATAATATATTTATTATAATTTTCAGGAAGCCAATGATTTGGAATGAAGAAAAGGATGAACTACTCTGCAGAGAAATATTTGCTGTTAATGTGTTCTCAGGCACTAAGAGGAGTACCGTAGCTCGGGGGGCAAAATGGGAACAAGTGGCCGAAAACTTAAACAATTTAAAAGATGTTTACTTCAAAGTTGACAAGCGGGCGGTTCACGACAGATACAACAGCATTTCAAAGGATCTGCGAAGAAAGTTGAAAGATGAAGAAAAAGCCAGTGGAATAGAAAGTGATATGACAGATGTGGAAAAAGCACTGGAGGATTTAATCGAGAGAGAAGATGCAGCTGAGGCAGAGCAGAGAACCGTTGAACCTATTGCTATGACGTCAGTATGACGTATCTTGCTGTCGCCTCAAATTTATAAGCAAGGGAAAATTCCTACCAAGTCTGCCTGTGAAAATATTATCAAAATATGTTAAATGGTTCAAGAGATATTGTACTTTCAACAGCACTCAGTAAAAATATTTAAAAATTGTGAAAATAATTTTGGTCCTTGCAAGGATTTAGATTGGCAGTTTTGGCTTACACGGGATATATTTTTTTTCAATATCATCCATCCCCTAAGGTAAATAGTCGGCCCCTAAGCGACTGCAGGATGATTTCTACACAGGTCCCTACTCATTATGCACGTTGAAGCAGAAATGTCTTGTCTGGTGCAAATATTTCTAGTGTTCGAAGAAAGGAAATAGTAAAGTTACAGAATGCATAATGAATAAGATACAAAAGTTAATCATACAGTGTTTTTAGATAAATGTTTTCATTTAAAAATTTAACATAAGACACAAATTTTTTTTCAAAATTAAATATTTATAAACATTTCTTTGAAGAATTACTGCTTCAGTATACTTAGATGTTGTTCTTCCATTAGGTATTACTACAGCCTAAATATCAAAGGATGATTACGTTGTTACATTTGTTATTAACAATATTGAACTTTTCAAATAGTTAACTACAGCTCAGTGAACAGTACAGCTGTTGGTTTTCTTTAAATTGAATTTGTCTAAATGTTTCCAACGGTCGAACTATCAAAGAACTATTAAACGTTTAAGCAATGCCTCTATCAATCTTAATTGATACTTAGCCTATTCAAATGTAAGGTGTTCAACTTTGTCATTTTAAATTTCGAGTTTGATATCCTAGTAGTACAGTTTTCTTCTATCGCTTCACAGAGTCCATCATGTTGACCACCTATAAAGACGGGTGTTACGAAAACTAAGATCCTCGAAAACTAAGACCTAAGACACCATCTTAGTTTTCGTAATTACGAAAACTAAGACCCTGACTGAGAGCAACAGGAAGCTTTCTAGTCACAGCGGAAATTGTTGTATTTGACTTTTTAAGATTCGATTTGAGCATTCTCAACCAAAGAACCAAAATGTGGTCGATTTATGAGCAGAACGACATTGCTTATGGTGATGTCACACAACTTCATTATTACTTTGGCCTGACTTCCTGTCGGCAGTTAACAAAGTTTAGAAAATTGCTAAACAGAGCTTATCAACCCGAATTTTGTGTTCTTCTATTAATTCCGATTGGCCGTAAGTAGCAAGGTGTAGTTAGGCGTCCTAGAGTTTTTGGGGGTCACTTAAAATTGCTAGCCCTATTCTATTTTATTATTAACAGAGGCAAAAGACTGTCTAACTAAAAGTCCTTTGGTTCTTGTTTGTAAGCAAGTCTACTGGGGCAGGAGCCCATTACCATGGGCTCCTGACTGTGGCGAATTCATTTGCGATTTCACTGATAGTGTTAACAGATTTGTCACATTCTAGACACATGCGAGACTGATACTGATCACTGATGGGGTCTTAGTTTTCCTAATTACGAAAACTAAGGCCTGAGGGCGAGCATAAACAAACTTTCTAAGCACAGCGAAAATTGATTTACTTTTC
>OX453283.1:9467793-9507793 GCA_949710005.1 Ricordea florida
CTGTACATGCTGAGAATCCATCAAATTTTACTTGTTTTTGCGTCTGTTTGAATAATTCTTGTCCGCCATGTTTGTTTTCTGTGTTTTATGCTGCACTGGCTTCTAAGGCACTTAGTTCTGGGAAGAAAGGAGAAAAATGACGTATTTCGAGGGAGTTACTCGTTCCTTCAGCTCAAGACAGTAGGGGGTTTCTAAGCAACAAATCCAATATAGCTGCCCCAAATGGTGGACCTTCACAACTGAATTCAACCATTTATTACTCTAAAACCAATGCACCGATAGGCTTTAAATTTTGCAATCTTTCAGAAATAGGAATAAAGATTAATTTGACAGAAATTGAAGGATTACCCTGAATACTTTAGGGATGCATCTTTGAAAAGGCAAATCTAGCTTAAACAGATTCTTTAACTTATAAATACTTCTTACTAACCGAGTTCGAGGTCCGTACTGTAAGTTACGGACCAAGATTTTTCCGCCCTTATTTATTGCCCAAGCGTGAGGAGTGCAGGCAATAAATCCCAACTGAAAAGATGAGGATCCATAGCTTACAGTACAGACAGAGAAAAGTAGTTTTGTAAGTGATGCACAGCATGCTAAATTGACCAATCACAGCGCTCATACTAACTGAGAGATATAATAAGGATGCTTATATCAAATTACTGTTAAAATATTTAATTACAGTTAGCTATGTTTGTTCACTTTTTTGTAGTCTCCATCTGGTTAAAAATTTCATGAGAATGAGGCTTAAACTCCAGCTGTCAGCTGTGTATAGGTTTCTAGCTTGTTACTTAAATTGTTACAAATGTGCAGAGAATTATTCCTCGCGAAGCGAGGTTACTAATCGTGTCGCTTTCGGTCAGACCACGTGGCTCGCAAGCCCGAGTAAGTCGAGCCGAGAGTTTTTATATATGTATATATATATATATATATATATATATATATATATTTTAAAGGTGTCCGTTCGCAGGTGTGGTTACCAGGGCACAGTAGCGCATTTGACAAATTGCTGAATTTCCGCCATTGCGTATTCGGTGATGCCTTTTTGAAAATGTAAATTTTCAAAAAGGCAAAAAGGCATTTTTGTAATGTAAATTTTGTGGAAACCGATTTCACTCGTCCTGGAAGTACATCCCAGCAAGAAGATCTCCGAGATATACCAGAAAAAGCAGCAAGACATCGTAGTCGAGTAAGTTCGAATACCGTGAAAATCAACACAAGGAAAGCACGACTCAAAGCAGGGATAGAGAAACGACAGCAGGGAGAATAACAACAGACATCCCAGCAAAGACAACAACTGCTCGCCCCAAAATAGGCAAACGAAACGGCAGGGAAAAGGACCACAAATTCAACCAAGTTAATTTTGAAATTGAATGTGTTATTGATAGAAATACAGGACATGAGCGAACGATTACATAACGAAATACACTGGTGAACTCAATTTAGCAAAATGACTTCGAAGGGAGACCGAGGAGGAACGACTTCAACGATTAGAGATGTCTCTGGAAAATAATTCTATTATTCTAAAAACGGAATCGGAAGACGAGCAACATATTGCAGGAGAATGTATGAAGGTATTTTTTGTAATAAAACGATAGCCTTTCCATTTTGAAGAAATTCCCAACACAGAGAGTTGCAGTTGTGATAGCAATCATTTATAACTATGTGGTCTGATATCATTGCAACAGTGAAAATATTGTAAATCATCTTGATCTAGCAGTTATGTTAAGCATATTCAACAGAATAGATACCCAGTGTCACTAAGTACTGTATTCTCTGATTGAAAGGTTTCAGTAATAGTGCATGGGGACAGACAAGTTTCATAGCCTTTTTACAATGGGTCAGTTTTACCTTAGAGTTCTATGAGCCCTTGATAACATTGCTATCTAGGACCCCTGCCCTTTTCCCACAAATGAAAAGTTAATTTAAGCCCTAATTTGCAAAATTATACATAACATATTAACTCTGTTACTTACTGCTGTTCATTTTTATGATATCAAATACCAATATTTAATAACAACCACAACATACAGTTCACCTTTTACACTGGAAAAACTATAAAGGAGAAACTAAAGTATGTAATGCCAAAACTTTTATGATCTTTCTCATATATTCATTGCAAGTGTGCTGTATATAGTAACAATTGGAACAAGTTTCATAAATGCCCAATGCTTTCAATCATGATTTTCCACACTAACTTTATGGACAAATGACTGCACTAGATTGTAAGCCTTAAAGTAGAAATGACATTCTTTAGAGCTGTTTTGATTACCACCACCTCTGATGGAAAGCCTATCAAGAAGATTTTTGTATTGCTTGTAGTAGTAGAGGAACAATACTTTTACCCAGATAAGGACATACATTCCATCCCATAACAATATACATTAAGAAAAACATATAACAATAATAATAAAAATATCAATACCAGTAATTAATAATAATAATAATACTGATAATAATATAATAATAGTGCTTCTTGTTACTATATGTCATTGGTTACAGTTCAATGCCTCAAGCTGCTTTGACTTATGAAATGACTATGAAATACCATACTATTAAATCTTTCTTCTGCAGTTGTTATCATTGAAATTTTCATATATTCAAAATCATATACTATTCTTTTGTTGGGTATGGATATTTTGGCTGTTTCTGTAACAGCACAATAAACTTTCATGTGGTATATACTATTGACTGCTTGATTTTGATTTTGCATTAATTTTTTTACAGGAGTATGTAGTGCAGCCATTTTTTGAACACATGAAGATTTCAATAACTCTTTCTTACATTGGTTTTATGATTACCTAAAAAAAGCACAGCCACATACTATACAGTAGGCACTCTCTATTATCAAACCTTTATTCAAAGTTTTTGTAGAATCCAATTATTTTACCCTCAATTTTTTTATGTAATGACATTGTATCTCTAACTTCTGTTGATATGGCATCACTTTTGAGGGAAGAGGAATTTTTCTATCTACCACTGGGAGTACCATTCCAACTGAAGAGAGTAAACAGATTGAAACGTGCACTATTCATAATGCTCTCAATTGTGGTTACCTAGGAATGAAATAATTTTCAATTTGTTTTAAGTGAATATTATTGTCATACTTCATAAACTCTGTATTCCGTGTAAGGATAACAGATAATTTTACTTCTATTCCTTCTGGTGCAATCTCAGTGGCAGTGAAAGAGCTAAATGACGTTAACTTTAAGCACTGTGTTGAGCGGTATACTGATCATGTCATTTGCACAGGGTGTCAATAATTGTGTACCAAACAAAGCATAACGAATATAGTAATGGGAATAGGATAATAGCTAAAGGCATTGTGACTTCTTCAAAAACTAGCTTCGCGAGGTTTTGCGGGAGTCGTATTTCTAGTAATAAATTACTTTCAGTTGAAAAATTTTAAGTTCTTATTGCTTTGAGCTTCCCTTCAAATAGTTTCACTCCCCATTTTGTTGTGGTCTTGGGGGATTGTGCCTCGGCATTAGTCAATGGTAACTTTGCAGCCATCCTCCTATAGCTAGACAAAATGCAATTTCTCAACTGTTTTTGCTTCTTTTTTCTTAATTTGCTTTATTGATCAGCTTTCAAGGGAAACATTTTTTTAAGTCAAATAAGGTGATGTAATTTTGCATGCTACTGCTATATGCTACTGTAAGATTATTGCTAAGGCCCAAATTGTTCAAAGTTGGGTAGGTAATATATATTTTACCTGGCACAAGGTTCGAAATAATACTATTGTCATTTGTGTGATGTTCCAATTATGTTTTTAAATCAATATTTTCAAACAGAGAACAGCTAGATAAATACTTACTCTCCTCCATGTTGTATAAGTCTGAGTTACATCCATTTACTGGCTCCTTCTGTGGGTAAGGTCACAGATGATTTAAAACAAGGGCACCATACCTGCAGAAGGACCCCATTTACTGTACTTTTCACTCTAACAGTGTCTCCATTTCTCTCTTACCTACAGAGATACTAAAACAATGCTTCCTGACAACAGTGGAGAAAGACTACAAGAAAAAGTCTGAGAAATATGAAGAGCACAAAAGAAATTGCAGGCAACAAGGAAGGAAAAGAGGTGAAATTTAGTAACCACAATTGAAATGACTGAAAGTAACCTCACAGAGAACATAACCATTTAATTGTTATGGGTGACCAGTATTCTGTTAGTAATGGGCCACCACACTATGGTACCACTGATAAAGGTAACGTTTGTGTGTGTGTTCAAATTATGCCTTACTGGCATCTAATGACCATCATTAGTCACAGTATGCAAAGTTTTATTGAATTGTGTTTTGTTTTTAATGGTAGAAAATAACAAGAAGGACCGTTGAATGGCAGAATTACTGACTGAAGGCTACATGTCCTCAGAAGAGTCTGACATGGAGGGAGACACCCTGGTGTATGTTGTCAGGACAATACCATGGGTGAGTGACCAGCTAAGGAAGAGAAGAGCAAAACTGGACAAGATTTATATGAAAGGACAATCCACACGCTTCCAGCAGAGAACGGTAAAAAGGGTGAGAATGAAAGGGGTACCTTCCACTCTCCCAAAGCCTACTGAAAAAAAAAATATACAAATGTTCCACTTGTAGTGCACATACTAGTTATGCAACACTTTCAGGTGCTATCCCATGGAATATTCCACTCAACCTTTAGGCTTTTGTGTATACTAAGAAAATACTAGTTATGAGTGGAAATCCAATTCATGCACATGGTTGTGCAAAGCACAAGAATGACCCAGGACTCTGTGAACTTGTAAAGAAAGCTGCTCAAGGGTGGAAGCTTAAGCAGATATTGGACAGGCAGCGTGAAGAAAGAATCCAGCTATCACAAAATGGTAAAGGACTTCACACCAGTGATAGAAGCAGGAATTGAAGCCAAAGCAAGAGTTATTCAATGTGCAAACTGGCTTATCACCACCATGAATGAGGCTCTTCCAGACGGAAATTGGACATTACCAAACCCACATCCTTCTGCTATGGTCATTCAAGAAACTGGAAATGAAGATGACTACCACTTTCTTAGTAATTCGGTGGACGTCACACCAGGTGCAGTGCAGCATATTGTTTACATAGCAAACCTGGACAACAACCACATTGCGGACTCAGTTAACCAAAGAGTTGTACAGAATAGACCAGCATCGACTTTGAGCTAATTGTTAAGGGAGATAATGGTGGACAAGATGAACTGACAGTGCAGCAGATAACTGAGACAAGAGTAAGAGCTTTACTTATCACAAAGAGGAATGAGGACCGCAACTCACACAATTGTTTAATGCTTCAGAACTGGAGAGTTAATGTGGATTTGCAAGCAATTGTTGACACTGACCAATGTATTTGCTATATTGCCAAGTATGCTACCAAAGGTGAGCCAACATCTCAACAGGCAACAGAGATTCTCCAATCTGCCATTAATAAGTTATTCCATACAGACAGTGCACTTTCTCCTTTACGCAGAGCCATGATTCAAATTGCAGGAGAACGTGACATCGGATCTTATGGTTTTTAGAAAACCTCTGTACAATTGTACTCACAGCTTTCTCTGCATTTCACTGGATGGAAGCCAAAGAGTAGGTGGAGGACAAGGTGAAGAAGTAAACCAAGGTGACAGTGCTTTGGATCCCTCATTGAGTGATCATTATGCATCAAGGGCTCAGTTGCAAGAACAAGTTCCAGGAATTATGCGACTAAATTTACTCCAGTTTGCATCAGATTTTTATATCACAAAGGGAGAGGTAAGAAAACGAACCGCTATGATAATCGCAATTCTCAACCTCAAGTCACAAATCATAAATTGCCATCGCAAGTCCTTAACAAGAAGTTATGTTAAAGTCAAAGTTGCAAGTATAAACCTGGCGTGTTCGATGTTGATTCAAACTCTACATGACAGGTCTCAAAAACTGCTGAGCATGCGCATTCGTTTCCCGCTCTAAATGTTTCAAAATGGCGGACGACAAATCAGATTTTGACACGTAACTTAGCTGGTCACCAAGCTGCTCGTGCTTCTTGTATGCTGTTCAGTTGAAGCTCAGTGACGAGTATAATTCTTACAGATCGCTTTGGCTAAGGTTTATGTGAAATCGTCTGCCGTTCTTATCATATTTTTTCGCAGTTTCTGGTCCCAACCATTGTAAATGTATGCTGCTGCAAGAACACGAAGATGACCTGCTTTTTGTCGTTTGTTAAGAACGCACATTGTTAAGCTTGAAATTTGTACTACAGTTTCATCGTTTCTTTGGTGAGGAAATATCTAAATGATTTTTTTTTTTCGTTCAAATGAATTTGAGATAATCCGTCATGAAGATTGATTACGACTATCAGCCGAAGGGAGCCTTCTTTCAGATGGGATCTACGACTGTTCACAGAACTGCCGCTTGAGTACCTTTGTAATTTTAACAGTGCAAGCTTCAGCTGACAGGCTACTGTTAGGTTCTTTGCCTTAATTTTCAATTCGTTTGATACTAGAGATCATATAAGATTGTAATTTCTAATCATTTTGACTTATTTTCTGCTGTTTTAGTCATTGTATGCTCCTGGAATGCTTGATTAAGTGTTGTCAAATAAATCGTTTTTGCCAGTCATTTGTGTCCGTAGAACTTTCTAGTCATTTGGCGTTCGCTGTGGCTTTTTAGCCTGTGAAATTTTCCCGCCAGTGAGAGTTGCAGCCGCTCTGAAAAAAAAATATGTGACCTTTTAAAAACCCTTTAAATATATTTTTTTAAACGCCGAAATGTTTCAGTTTCATTGTGTCAACTATGAACATGTTCTGTGTCAAGGCACCACGGGTTCGGCGTAATCAACTATAATATTTTGATCATTATTGGAGAAACGTATCTGAAATTTCTACAACAGTTAATGGTTTTAGAGAAAGCGTTTGTCTCTGTGTACGCCATTATGAGCAGCAAAAGCAGCTTGTAAAGACTGTTTGCTGTTTTCCGAAATTGTCTGGTGACAGCTGTTCAGGGAGGTTAACAACTTGCCCCCAGCGACTTACTGTAGTCTTCAAAAATATTGCAGACGGAGTTACAAACCTGTTTTTTGACAACATTTGTCAGAAACATTTGTTAGCGGCCGATAAAGACGAACGAGTACTAAGTGACAAAAATTACGTTTCTCCAAGAAAGGTAAGAACTTATACAGCACTATTTGCAATTAAGCTTAATTCAAAATTCTGCTTTGCACTGTTTCATGACTAAAAAAGAGCTTAAAAAAATTTGGTAGCGACGACATGCAGTCAATGAAGAGAACTCCACTTCAGCCAAAGTTTCTCCGGGGCCACCACTGTGGAATGAGTTATTAGAAAAAATTGAGCTGCTGGAAAAAGAAAATGAAGCGCTAAAGAAAAGATGTGTGTATGGAGAGAGGGAGGCCGAAAACCTTGCAAAAAAGAACTCCTCCCTTCGTAATAAATGTAAAGGTGTGTAAGCACTGAAATCCGTAACAAGGATTTTGTTGGCTTCTACTGAAATGTATGAAATCACTTAAATGGTTTTTTTCAACCTGAACTTTATCTGGCCTTCAACTACTACTATTTTAAAACACAGGCACATTATTCCACAGTTTTACATTATATGGAATCATCCATGCATTTTAATTAATTCAACTCTGCAACAAACCTTCAACTTACAGGTTTTATTGGTTAAGCTAAACCAAAATAATCTTTCCAGTGAGGTTTCTGTTTATTTGACTAATGTGAAACTGTACAAAATATTAGCAGTTATTTTTTTTGAAAACCTTGATTCAGTTTAATCTAGGACTAACCACCATAAACCACCTTTGGAAAGCCGGGCCCAGAAGAAGAAATGAGATTTAATCAAGTCAATAAATTAAATTAGAGACTACAAGCAGCCCCTATTCAAAGGAATTTCGGGGGGCGGGGGGGAGACTGCCACCCAACAATTCACCCCATCTATGGGGCAAACTAATTTGAATTTTGAGAGGGTGGGGAAGGAAGATTTAAAAAAAAATTCCTGCAGCCTCCCAAGCAAAGCAAGCACCCCCCCACCCCCTCACAAATTAAATGGTTTGCTCCTTCTAATGTACCCAAATACATTGACCACTTTTAAATAACATCAAAACATAACGCCACTTAAGTTAGAACTAAAAACCACCTGCAGACTTAGAGCAGCAGCATGAATTTCTCAAGGAATCAGAACTCCATGACAAAAGAGCAAACACTGAGCTTCTGGAAAAAATTGAAGGTATCTAAGCAAACATGGATTAGATGGAGTTATCTCCAGCTTCATTCATTCTTTATAGATGAGGAAAATTGCAGATATAAATTTTATTCCAAAGTAATGAACATTGTGAAGATTTAGTGTTAAAATAACCAGTGGCCCATGGATTTATTTTGGGACAAAAATAAGCATCAGCTCGGCCAGCTTTGCCTGCCAGTGGTCTACGTACCTTGGAAAATTTGAATTTAGCAATAAACTGGTTTCACAATACATGTATCTTGACCTCTTTGTCTTATCTTTTACTTTAGTCATAACCCAACATCCTGCGGGGGATCCCCACTTCTTGTCCTTTACTTTTCAATGCTGAATGTAGTTTACCCAAGACACTCATCTACTGCTTTTTAAATAGTTTTCATTAATTTAAAGGGCTTCTCAGAACATTCCAGTTATTACCAGGGCTGTCACTTATTTTTCAAGTTGGTGGGGAAAATAAAAAAAAAATTAACTGGGAAACAAAATTCATTCTGGTGTTGGGCTGGGTGGTTTTCTTTCAAAGTAGCTGGAGCTCAAACTCATAGCAGCCGGGGAGTTCCCCAGCCCCTGTCCTCAATGACAGCCCTGCATAACCAAAAACAAAAAAAGAAAACATCTGATGTAAATTGTTCTAAATGTTTTTAGGGGAACCATCATTCAGTGCTTCATTCCACAAGTTTCATAAGGCACTAACTCTGCACTACGCAAAAGGGGGGAAACATCTGTATGACCCTGCTGCAATGAAAGTTTTCAGTGATGAGTGTGCTCCAGGTCTCTTTGGTGAAATATATAAAGCCATCCTGAATGATGACAAAGAAAAACCATCCTTTAAAAGAGTGGAACTCCAGAAAGTGAGAGTTGTGTCCATGCTACACAGTCTCAGTTTCTTTCGCAATCAGGTACATTGTATGCATGCATCCCCTTTTCCTACAAAGAAAAAGAAAAGGAGTGAGTTCAGGCCAACTGAGCAATAATAAATTAAAAACATCTAAAACATCTGAGGCCTGATATTAAACATACCAGTGCTTGAAAAGTTTTCCATGTGAATTTCTTTCTTTAGTTGAAAAATACAAGTTACTAGTAGTTATTCATACACAATCAAGAGATTTCCACACTAAATAAAAATATCTGAACTTGTCAAAACACTCATACTAGTTAAAAATAATTGAAAACTAAGAAATAAAATTCAATAAAATAACTGAAGGATAGCCAGGACTGTGAACATCAGAATTTATTTACTTTTTGCATGTTTTGCTACCAGAAAAATTGTCCAATGCAAAAAGCCAATGGGCTTAATCTGAAGATGAGTGGTGCCAGTTACAGTTCTCTTATGTCAGGAATGATCCTTTGATATAGCTGTCACCCCCAGACCATCCTTAACCGTGAGAAAGCTTTGGCAGAAAAAAAATGGGGAGGAAGTTCCAAAACAAATAACACAGGCAGTGAAAGTAAGACTGACTGTCAGTATAACACTATAATTTCTATTGTGCTGTCTTTCAACAATTGCATGCCCCACCAAACAATAGCAAAACAGATGATAAACAAATAAATACATCCATAACAGCCTTTGATAGAAAATGAATTTCCTTGGAGTTTTTTTGTTACATTATTTCATACACGTGCGTCATACAACTCCCTTAAGCCCGCTTCCCAACTGAATACAGGCATTTAAAAAATAAAAACAAATCTTTTCAACCCTGTTACCAGTATGTAGCTATCACATCAAAGTGTATGGAACAAAATACCACACACTAAAATATTATGTTTTTGAGTGCAAAGGCAAGAGACGATAATTTAAAATGATTCACTCTCACAATTGAGCATAACTTACAGTACATGTTGATCCACAACTTGCAGAAACAACAGTTCATGATCCTTGTGGAAGATGACATCCAATTTATTCATGAAAAACATCATCCAACAAGTTCTGTCACGAGCACCACATGGCACATGTGTACAGGAATAGTTGACATCCACGAAACAATAGAGGCTGTGTCACTAGGGGGCGACATGACCAAAAACCATCGGAATGTACTAGTTACAATGAAAGATGGGTATGTTCGACCATGTAGAGGTGGCACCGACATCCAGCATCTTCTTAGCTATGTCACAGTGAAAATGTCCCCATACTACACAGGCAGTTTTCTTGACCAGCTACCTGGAGCATTCAAAGATTTTAAGTTGGAAAATGCTCAAAAGAGTTTCAAAGAATTAAGGTATTGTAGCCTACTGCATTCAATTCCTCAAAAGATTAAATTGTGATGTAATTACATTTCTGTAACATTTTAAAAGGCATAAATATCCAACTATTGTATACTATAAATATTACCTTTTTAAGGGTATACTGGGATCATGCTGACAGAGAAGAGCTTCAGACACTCAAGACTGCCTGGTTAATTGATGAGTTTGAGCAGTCACTGCACAGTAAACGTGATCTATACGGAAGCCTTAAACCATCTCCTGGAGGTCTGTCCCCAGATAACTGATTACTTGGCTGAGTTCCAGTTGGTGCTCACTGGAGATTTTCCTACTTGGAAATACAACAAGAAGCTAATTGCAGAGGTACAAAAATTAGAAGCACTGTGTTTCTTCCATTAGCATTTACTGTTTTTGCCATTAACATTTACTTGATTATTATGTACATGCGAAAGTAAGCCATACTTCACATTATGTTCTCGAGACAAATCAAATATAAACAAATACATAAAGATGAGCTATTGAAGGTGACAGAAATAAAAGATTACTACAATATATAATGTATTGCCTCTGCATTTTCACTAACAAATGAATAAAATAAAACAAACAGGAGTTTTCCAGTTGCTTCTCCACAGTGTTGCTCTTTATCCACTGTTTCAGATGGAATTGGAATTTAGAAACTTAATGTTGTTTTTTTATGGAAGGGTAAAACCAGAGAACCCGGATTGCCTACATGAAAAAGAAATGGGAATGCATCAATTAAGTTGACGGCTAGATAGTTATAATAATATATTAACATATAATCGACTAACAATTCTTTTATATTTTATCTCAACAGTGGACAAATGAAAACCCAGTTAAGCTGCCAGCCATTACCCCGTGGCAAGGACCCTTTCATGTTGCATTGAATGCAGAAGAGTCCACTGTACTCTTATTTTGGCCATTCTTTGAAAAATTACACAAGGGGATTTTTGGCCACGGCAAAAAGTTCCCAAAAAAACCACGAGCAGAAAAAATTTCAACTGTGACAACAGCAGCGTTTGGTGGCTGGCTTCTAGTAAGAGACATGGTGCTTGAACTGTTTGGCCAGTGCAAAGACCCACAGTACATCATGCTGTTTTACCTTCTTGATGAACTCTGTTGTCTTAATTTTTTTTTCTACCCTGCCATTTTTCGTGGTGGAAATTTCAACATGTGGTTACATGCAATGATGCGAGTTGCAATACTTTTCATAAATTTCAACCGCAGAAATTATAACAAGGCAACCCTCTGCCAGCTAAGTGATCTGTTGTTCCACCTGTCAGATAATCCAGAATTGGCAGACAGGTTCCAGACCTATTTACAGGTTCTCACTGAAAAGAAGATTGAGATTCTTCACTCTATATTTAGAAGGTAAAAATGTATTTTTCATCACATCATATCAAGGCCGAAACTACATATCACAAGTTTAGAAAAGATATCACACTAACACTGCTGATTTGTTTGAAAGAGCAAATCCACCAAGACACATATTTATCCTCTGTCATTTGGCGTCAATGCAAACTGTTGTGAAAAATGAGAACTAGTAAAGTTGTATGTTTTGTGATAAATTTTTGGTTATTACATATATTACAGGTGTGTACCTATGACAGCTCCTCCAAAGCTAATAAGTACAACTGCCCATGCCCTCAGTGGAAGAAGGTTCGAAATTGAGTTTGAAGAGTGGTTTTTGCCACCATATCAGCATGGTAAAGGACAAGCAGGCCAAACAGAGCTAGCCCTGAAAGCTGCAGAGTTTCTTATTGACCTATTTCCACGTGTCTGGTCCACTATGGGACAAACCATGAAACCAGGTTAAACTCTCAGTTCAGAGCAAAACTTTTCCACTTTATTTAAGTTTACACCTTTACTATGTCTATATCACTATACCTATTACCATTTGGGAGATAAGCTGGTGGCATGGGTATTATATGCCAAAATAATTAATTTGAACAAACAATGCTGATATAAAGTCCCCCATAATAGTAGGCAATCTGTTTAAAATTAAATAAAGGGGGAACTTGAGAAGACTAACAAACATTCTAAAATATAAGCTTTTAAAACTTTACAAGCTAAATTCATATTTACCTTTTTACAGCCATATTATTTCCCTGACCTTGACGCAACCATGGACCAAAGATGTTTGCCTATGGGATACTCTTTTGCTGGTAGTGAACCAGACCCTTTGGTTGCTTGTGACTTGAAAACGCGTTTGGTGCAGGACAATTTTGAAGAATATGTGAGGCTGAACTGTGAGCACTCGTTCCACGAAGATTGCTTGCAGCGCCGATCGACCTCCCATGTACTCTGTCCAATATGCCATCCTCTTCTTCTAAGAAAAATTGAACAGCTGTCGACAAAGAGAACAGGTACAATTTCTATCTAAAAAGGCCTGCAAAAGGCATGTTTTTTTATAACCGCGAATCAGCATGCTTTCAAAACATAAGTTTATATGTCTTTTGTTGTCTTGATTCTGCCCATTCTTTATGTCCACTGATATAATCTTGTTTTCTGTCCAGGTATCCCGCCGGCGAAGAAATCGACAGTGACTCAGAAGACGAAAGCGAAGATGATGACGACGATCACCAAAACGATCCAGAAGACAAATACACAAAGAACGAAGAAAGCGACGAGGCCGTGTACCGGAAAAGAGTTGAAAACCTCCGAGTAATGTTCAGAGAACGATTTACCCCGCTTAATACGGACATCAAAACAACCGTTTTGCCGATGTACTCCAACGCCAACGAGAAGCCAAACACCAAAGAGAAGCCCGCCAAAGAGAAGCCCGCCAAACAACCAGCAACATCAGCAACTTTGCAACCTGGTTTTCAATGTCCACAATGCAGTAAAATATGCAAGTCATCCTCCGGACTAAAGAACCACGCCAAGACCCATCAGTAATCAGTGATAAAGTAACAATGAAATAAATATCTGCTTCTTGGAACGAAAAGAAATTAAAACTTTCAACGGCATCCTCGCCGCCACATTGGCCGCCAAGAACTTCAACACAATTCGAAAGCCCGCAATAACCTAAGCAATAACCAGCGGTAACGCTTCTGCGCAAGCGCTATAAGAGCATTATTTTAACCAATCAGCGGTTTTTGAGACCTGTCGGTGACGGACAGGTCTCAAAAACCGCTGAGCATGCGCACTCATTTCCCGCCTTCAAATGTTTCAAAATGGTGGACGACAAATAAGATTTCACCACGTAATTTAGCCTCTTACCAGGCTGTTCGCACATTAGTCAAAAGTTTGATAAGCGGTTGCATTACGCCTTCGGCAATTCTAGTTTGCCTTGGTGTTGTGTTCAGTGAGATCGGCGGTAATTTTCCACAGGATATTCTCCCTTTCGTGGTTCGCTCTCGTGTTTATGTTCGCTGCTACTGGAAGCAGAACTGGACTCTGTTTTTCGCGTTTGTTAAGACTGCCCACTGCTTGTTAAACTTGAGATTTGGACTACGTTATTGCTGTTTGTTTTGCAAGGAAATATCAAAAATGACTTTTTTTTTTCGTCGGCATGGTCTTGAGAAAACACTTCCCAAAGGCAAAAAACGATAAGAGCGACTCCGTGAAGCTCTGTGATAATGAATAATGGCGATCTTTCGGCGAAACTTCGTCTGAGGTGACTTAGGAAACCAATCTGTGAGTAAAGACAAGTTTGTTTTCTCGTTAAGTGTTCCTTTCGTGATATAGTACCATCGTGATTGTAATTCCCGTTAATTAATGCTCTTTTACAGTCCATTCAACATTGTAAACTTCACTTTGTTCGTGTAAAATAAAAGAGGATTTCTCTTTATAGTTGTAGTCATTCTTCCTTTAGCGGCAAAAGCGCCGCGGTTAGCCCGCGACAATTTCCCGCCACTTCCAAGTGCAGCCGCTTTGAAAAGTTGACGTGACTTGAAGGAAAACCCACTAAAATTTTTAACATCGTGTTTTGTGGTAAACAATGATATGCGCCAAGGAACAACGGGCCCTCTGAAGCGGAAAAGAAAAATATCACTCGGACTGCTCGTTTAGAGTTAATGAGTTAGGGGAGGGTATTTGTCTGTGCATTCGGCACTACGAAAAATTACGGCAAAGTAACGAGACAACTTGTTGCTTTCCGCAAAGTTCCGCGAGTGACACCTGTTCAGGGAGGCTGACTAAGTGCCCCCAACGCCTCATTGCAGTGTTTGAGAGCGTTGTCGAAGATGCCAATAAACTTTTTTTAAACCCGAGCATTTGCAACAAACACTTACTTTAAGCCCACACAGAGGACCGAATACTTTGCAACCAACATTATGTTTCGCCGAGAAAGGTACGTCCATAGGCTTATTTTCAAGCTTATTCGAGCGAGTTAAAAAAAACATTACACACCATAGTAGGGTTTGAAGTATACCCTTAACTTGATAGCGAGGAGCCTCAGTCAACCGAGAGGATACACATGGCAAAAGCCCTCCAGAAAAACAACACGAGCCGAGTGAACTACGAGAAATTCAAAGGCTCAAAGAAGAGAATGAGCGGCTCAAGAACGCGTACAGTAGGGAGCAAGGAAACGCAGAGAAACTCACTCAAGAGAACAATTCCCTGCGTAATAAAATGCAAGGTAGCATAAGCACTTCCCTTGCTTCTAATCACGGCATTGTAATAGTTTCTTAAATTCTTGAAGCATTAAGAAAAATTCTCTTGCAATATACAAACATGAATACATACATACACTTTTTATTGAGCATCCCTAAGAAGGGCTTTACAGCATCGATATCAAAAGTTTAACATACAGAGAGAAAAACAAAGAGAGAAAAACAGAGAACCAGATATAAAAAGAACTCTTAGGGGCATGATCCAAGTATTTTTGGAATGTAAAATCCCAAAAACAAAACTGTGGATTAAAAAAAAACTGAAGTGAATTTAGAACTGATATCTGGCAGAAAAAAGGAATATGATTTGATGACAATGTCTAAAAGAAAATAAAGGAAAGGATATCAAATCTGTTGTAAATAGCAGTTTCCTCACAGGATAAAATAAGATCAAAACAATTACAATAAACTTTTGTAATATTGCTTACAGATATCATGCAGCAGAATGCTAACTCAAATGTGGTCAGGTTACAACACGAAAGCATGCTTGAGGAGCTACAAGTCAATGCAAAGCTACTAGAGAAAACATAAGGTACCTAAAACCTTATTTTGACTGGCAAGTTGTCTATCACCTGAGTCTTTATCCCATTCATTCCATTCAAGTGAAAAAATAAATAAATAACTGTGATAGAAAGTATAAATTTAATTTCCTAGTTGAAATAGAAAATGGACAAACCAGCTACTTATTGCAAAATCCAACAGAAGGTGCAAATTGAAAATGAAAATGGGGTGTAAACCCAACCTCCCTGTTTTGAGTCATCTATTTCTCTGTATTCATGGTTCATAACAAATAATTATTACGAATATATTTGAGTGTGCACCAGCACTAAAACAACAACAGGGCTGAAGTGCTTACCCTTTTTCAATGAAGACATCATGATAATTGAACCCAATGGATAAAATGAATTAAAATGCTCTTAACATTTTTAGGAGAACCATCATTCAGCCAGCATGTCCAGCAGTTTCACAGAGCATTGACCAAGCACTATACACAGGGGGGAAACACCTCTATAATCCTGCTGAAATGGAAGCTTTCTGCAATCAGCATGCTCCTGGACTGTTCAGTGAACTTTATAAATGCATTGTCAATGATGAAAAGGAAAAGCCTTCCAAAAAGCGCATGGAAATGCAGAAAACAAGAGTTGTGTCAATGTTACACAATCTCAGTTTCTTTTGCAATCAGGTACACATACATATATATACGCTTTTCATTCCAATGGAAAACGCCTATGCTGGTGTGACATTTCCATGTTTAATCTTTCCTTGCACTGTTGGAAGTACATCTTATTGAAAAGCATATTTGACAGCACCAGTTGCAAAACTAATATCTAGTTCAGGCTGAAAATGTTTCACTGGTATTTTATTACACATATTTCAGTGGAGGAAGCTTGTTGTGTTAAAAGGGCTTCCACAACATTTTTGTGTGTGCTAGAAAAACTGTCCCATCCAGAAGGCAAATGGTTTAAATCTCAAAATGAAAGGAGCCAGTTACAGCTCACTGATGTCTGGCATGGTTCTTGGGTTCAGCTGCCACCCACAAACAATACTTAACTACGAAAAGACATTGGCAGAAGCTAACAAGACAGACGTACAAAAACAAATAAAGGAAGCCATAAAAGTGAGATAACATGTTCCTAATAATTTATTAACTGGAATTAAGTTCCATGAAGTTAGTCTAAGCCAACAAAGATTTTACGTTTCCACTTTGTGCCCAACTTAGAAAACAGAACAATGTGTCATGGATCATAAAAAAATTGTTCAATCAATGATTGTAGACGGAAGACTAGTCTACTTTGCATTATTACAAGGTGATACCAGTACAAATTATAATACAAGTTTCTGTGTTACTGCATACACTGAGAGCAAGAATGTACTATTTTAACCCCAAATTTTCAGAATAGAAAGTTCATGCTCTTCATTGAAGATGACATCCATTTCATACATGCCAAGCACCATCCCACAAGTTCCATAACAAGTACCACTTGGCATATGTGCACTGCAGTTGTGGACATACATGACAAAATGGAAGCTGTTGATTTGGGAGATGACATCACTAAGAATCACCGGAATATACATGTGACCATGGAGGATGGCACAGACCGACCTTGTCGAGGGGGTGTTGATATTCAGCACCTACTTGGTTTTGTATCCGTTGAAAGTAGAAATTATTACCACCAAAGCTTCCTTCAACATCTCCCTCTGCAATTCAAAGAGTTCAACTGGTCAAATGTTGAAAAAGGTTTTAAGGAATTAAGGCAATCTACTACAAATATAACTCCTGCAAAACCTTGCAAAGGCAGTTTTTTAAAGAACTTGTAATGCTTAATTTTCCTGTCAGGGCTATTAAATAGATGCCAATTATTGTATTCATCTTGACATTGCATAAACACAGGAGTCTATGATAGTGTGCATTAAGAATTTAGCAATATTTCAGGACCAAAAGACATAAAGTGGTTTGCCCTATTGCATTATGACACAGTCTTAAATTTCCATGACCCAGGACCTTGAATCTTAACTTTCTTTGAATCAATTAAATGGTTCAGCTGAATAAATTTTGGTTTGATAACTATTTTTAAATTTTCCTGTACCACTTCCCTGAGTCTTGCAAAGGATTCGAAAACTGTACAAACTCGTGTTGAATTTTAACGTGTAGGGTTTACTAGGATGCAGATAGGGATGAGTTACAGACCCTTAACACCACATGGCTTGTAGACATCTTCCAGCAGCCACTACATAGCAAGCATCACTACAGGCAGGCATTAAACCATATCTTGGCATTTTGCCCACAGCTATCTCAATATCTGAACAAGTTCCAGTTGGCTGCAACTGGAGATTTTCCAACTTGGAAATACAATAAAAAACTCAGAGCAGAGGTATGAATATGAACTGACACACAATCAAACCTATTCTTATGGACACCTGCACAATACAGACATGTGTATATCATGGACAGTTAAGTTGGTTAGGGGAGACCAAAATTCACATAATCTCCAACTCCAAAATACACATCTTGCTCATTTGGTCTCCACATTTAAGAACTTTAAAATTGCTCGTAACATTTGTGTATTGTGCGCATAAACTGATTATGCATGCTAGAGTGCTTCCACGAGGGACGGGGCCTATCTGGAAAATATCAAACTTGATAGGTAGGAAAAACAAAGACAGGCCTGCACGGACTCCCAATGTGGTTTTTGTGGTTGCGTCGCATTATCAAAAGCCTTCGTATTACAGTTTTGCGCTTACAAGCATGTCTTTTAGAGATTTACCTCTTTTGTAATATATGATCGGAGGCTTTTTAAAAATTGTTTTCAGCAGAGGCTGATTTTCTATGGAACTCCAGTTTTCCATCACGATTTTGTTAAGAGTTTTTACTGCAGGGTGGTATGCAGTTACAAAAGGCAATATTCTCTCTGCCGTTTTTTGTTTTTGTGGTTTAAGAGCCGATTGTCTTGAGTCAAAGATTACCTCTGACAAAGAACTTTCTATATATTTCTTCGGATACCCGCGTGCTTCGAGGCGTTGTTTGAATTTTGTAAGGCACTCTTCAAATGTTGTTTTTGAAGAGTTTGTTCTAAGCAGTCGTATTGCTTCGCCTTTGATAAAGCCTCTTTTTACCCCTGGAGGGTGGCACGAAGTGAAATGGGTATATTGAAAGGTTTCAGTCGGCTTGTAGTGAGTTTTGATATCCAGGATGGATTTTGCTATGAATCTTTCTCCTTTGAACACAACTGTGTCAAGGA
The DNA here is from genome assembly GCA_949710005.1 of Ricordea florida. Taxonomy (NCBI): domain Eukaryota; kingdom Metazoa; phylum Cnidaria; class Anthozoa; order Corallimorpharia; family Ricordeidae; genus Ricordea; species Ricordea florida. Next base: position 9,486,579 of record OX453283.1, read on the forward strand.
AAGTTATTTCGTTCTCTGATATTTCGGCTGTGAATTTTATAGTCGGGTGGAATGTGTTAGCTAGGAAAAACAAAGACAGGCCTGCACGGACTCCCAATGTGGTTTTTGCGGTTGCGTCCCATTATCAAAAGCCTTCGTATTACAGTTTTGCTCTTACAAGCATGTCTTTTAGAGATATCGCACATGGTTGTTGCAACAGTTGCAGTGAATACAACAGGACCAGCGGTTTCGACTCTTCGCGAGTCTCTTCAGCTGTGGTTTGAAAACAGACTGTGTTGCAAGTTGCTTTAGGGAAAGGCAGAGATGTTTTCTCAATTCCGTTCCCGTTAAAAAGACGGTTAGGCGACCTTTTTATATTCTGCCTTTTGCGGTTTAGGATCGAGTTTGCATTGCTCCTTTTGGCCCCTTTTTTTTTTAAAAAAAAAGGATGTTATATCAGCCAATCAGGTGTCAGCGTTTTTGATCCAGACGGTCGAAAAATTGAGCTTGTGTTTGTTAGAAGGCCTATTTTACTGCATAATTCGCCTAAACGGCTAGTAGAACGCATACAAATGTTTTGTATGGCAATCCGCTCATATGTTGGAGTTCCCTTGGTAAGGGAAAAGGCTAAAAACCTTTCATGAGTTTTAAAATTGCTCGTAACATTTGTGTATTGTGCGCATAAACTGATTATGCATGCTAGAGTGGTTCCACGAGGGACGGGGCCTATCTGGAAGATATCAAACTTGATAGGTAGGAAAAACAAAGACAGGCCTGCACGGACTCCCAATGTGGTTTTTGTGGTTGCGTCGCATTATCAAAAGCCTTCGTATTACAGTTTTGCTCTTACAAGCATGTCTTTTAGAGATATCGCACATGGTTGTTGCAACAGTTGCAGTGGCTACAACAGGACCGGCGGTTTCGACTCTTCGCGAGTCTCTTCAGCTGTTGTTTGAAAACAGACTGTGTTGCAAGTTGCTTTAGGGAAAGGCAGAGATGTTTTCTCAATTCCGTTCCCGTTAAAAAGACGGTTAGGCGACCTTTTTATATTCTGCCTTTTGCGGTTTAGGATCAAGTTTGCATTGCTCCTTTTGGCCCCTGGGAAACCGAGCTCGATATACCCTTATCAAGCTCGATATCCATACCGAGCTCGATCAAGAGATCGCACCATGTATCGAGCTTGATAAACGTGACGTAACTCATATCGAGCTCGATTTGATCCATTATCGAGCTCGATCGCCGAGCATCAATTGCCGAGCTCGATATCAACTTGTCGAGCTCGATAACAATAAACTAGATTCGACCTCGATTAACTTGTTTTATTTTCAAGGGGGCGGGGGTATTGGAGTTATCGAGCTCGATTGGCGTTACATTTTTTGGCTGTAACGGAAAGATCGTATTAAAAAAAAATAATAATTATTATTATTTATTATTATAAAATTATAAAAAAAGGAACGGGCCAATCCTCCGAAACGTTTTTTCGTTTTACATTTCCCACCCCGTAAAATACGGGAAATAATGATTGTCAAATTTCATTTACTATTGACTTTAAATATGTCTTTTAAGAATTAATTGTGTGTTAACCATAAACGAAAACATAATTATACTATCAAGAGAAACATTAAGAAAGGTTTATTACTGGTGTAGCTTTGAAATGGGTCTTTACCAGCTTCTTCCAAGAAAAAGGAATAAAATAAGATTAAATTATAGCTGTTGAATAACAATTAAACAGGGGTCATGAACGGCCCGATATTGCATCGTTCCAAAATTATACAACAATCCAAATGGAGATTGAGTTAAAGAGGTCGAACTGTTCAGTATTCGAGTTCTCACAAAATACAGATTTCCGGCTCGAGGTCGCCTTTTCTGCAGCCAATTCCGAACATCTTGCTTTCTTTATTTTTGCCATATTTAATAAATACGTTAAATACAAAACATTAAAACTATGACGCAAGGGAGTTCATGAAAGCAAATAAGGCATATGTAAAGGGCCACCTTAAGAAATACTTCATATATGTTTGATTATCATAAATGGAATACTGTCATCGGCAGGCTAGATCACTTGTAAGCACATCTTTACTGAGAAGAACAATCATTCGAACTGTAGGATAAAAAAAATAACATGCAAAAAATGAATAAGAAAAAAAAACCTTATGCCAGGAGAATTGACTTAAGTGTCGAATTGACTTAAGAGAATGACTTAATGACTGAGAATTTACTTAAGTGTCGAGGTGAAAACAGCAATACTAGAAGCGTTTTGAATTTCATGGTAAATGGAATTAAATACTTTGACATCATAAAAAGGGGGTGAAAATTTCCTTATATTTGCTCTGTAGTAGGGAATACGGAAATAATTCTTCTTTCTGGTGTTATATGAATGTATGTCCCAGTTATGTAAAAACATACCACTGAAACTTTCAGGAACAAGTCTGTTTTTGTACTGGTACATGACCTTAGCTATCTGGAGCTTGATAATATTTTCCAATTTTAGAATTCCTAAGCTCAAAAACATAGGGTCAGCATGCGCACCTCTTCTAAAGAATGGCGGTTTTAGACGCACCCGATACCTGGAAACGCACAGATTTGGGAAATTTTTCTAATCTCATGCGAACTAATTCAACCCCACCCTTGTTCATTTGTACAACAAACAAGCAACTTGAAACTCGCTTCCTCTTTATGTTCTATTGACAACAAAATCTTTGGCAAAATGAAAAATAAGTAGTTCGCTAAGAATAGACAATATAAGTGAGATAGGAGTAAATAATAACTGTAATACAGATCTCGCCTCTCACCAACATCATATTTTTACCATCGATAGCCGGTCTGTTTTATAGTTGAATAAATCAAACGAGTTGATTAAGTAAGTTATACCACGGTGGTATAACTTACTTAATCAACTCGTTTGAAGGAGCAATGCAAACTCGATCCTAAACCGCAAAAGGCAGAATATAAAAAGGTCGCCTAACCGTCTTTTTAACGGGAACGGAATTGCGAAAACATCTCTGCCTTTCCCTAAAGCAACTTGCAACACAGTCTGTTTTCAAACAACAGCTGAAGAGACTCGCGAAGAGTCGAAACCGCCGGTCCTGTTGTAGCCACTGCAACTGTTGCAACAACCATGTGCGATATCTCTAAAAGACATGCTTGAAAGAGCAAAACTGTAATACGAAGGCTTTTGATAATGCGACGCAACCACAAAAACCACATTGGGAGTCCGTGCAGGCCTGTCTTTGTTTTTCCTACCTATCAAGTTTGATATCTTCCAGATAGGCCCCGTCCCTCGTGGAACCACTCTAGCATGCATAATCAGTTTATGCGCACAATACACAAATGTTACGAGCAATTTTAAAACTCATGAAAGGTTTTTAGCCTTTTCCCTTACCAAGGGAACTCCAACATATGAGCGGATTGCCATACAAAACATTTGTATGCGTTCTACTAGCCGTTTAGGCGAATTATGCAGTAAAATAGGCCTTCTAACAAACACAAGCTCAATTTTTCGACCGTCTGGATCAAAAACGCTGACACCTGATTGGCTGATATAACATCCTTTTTTCTTAAAAAAAAAAGGGGCCAAAAGGAGCAATGCAAACTCGATCCTAAACCGCAAAAGGCAGAATATAAAAAGGTCGCCTAACCGTCTTTTTAACGGGAACGGAATTGAGAAAACATCTCTGCCTTTCCCTAAAGCAACTTGCAACACAGTCTGTTTTCAAACAACAGCTGAAGAGACTCGCGAAGAGTCGAAACCGCCGGTCTTGTTGTAGCCACTGCAACTGTTGCAACAACCATGTGCGATATCTCTAAAAGACATGCTTGTAAGAGCAAAACTGTAATACGAAGGCTTTTGATAATGCGACGCAACCACAAAAACCACATTGGGAGTCCGTGCAGGCCTGTCTGTTTTTCCTACCTATCATTTATGTACACACTATACAACACAAATGTAAACTATATGTGGAATTTTCAATTTAAGCTTGAAAAAACTTTAAAGGTATTATCAATTAGCACATTCAATTGGCCAGTATCCAAAATAACATAACACTCTTTGTCCTCCAACATTTTGTACAAGAATTGTTTTTGGTTTTCTCTTAGGATTTACAATGGATCTAAGAGAAACAGGAAACAATGCTCATGCAAAATTCTGTAGGGACAAACCAAGAGTATTATGGCGTTTTTTATACTGGCTAAGTCAAAAAGGTCACAAGTTTGATCAGGGCTACATCCCACTAACAATTTTAAAAAAATAGGACACTGCTCTTCTTTTCACACCGGAGATTGTGTTTAAACAACTTTTCTTATTGCATTCCAAAGAGCACTGAATGAAAATGGAGATGTTGTAAGAGCCCTCGACTCTTGTTTGGTCTTGGTGGCAAACAGTGGATCACCTTTTGTCACTGAGATGCTGGAAAATGTTGGTGAAGACCCCCATAATCTCACTGGGTCACACATATTAATACTTCATCACGTTGGACTGACCAAACGTCAAGTTGTTGGAGCATGGTTAGCAGGTATACAATGTTTTGTCGCATGTGTACCCTTAAAAAACACTCAGCTTATTAATGAACCATGTTTCTCGCTAGGTCATCAAATAAGACCAGATGAGGTAGTACAACATGTACAAAATGTGACGGCAATGTCTATGCAAAGGTAAAATTTTTATTTGTTAATTTTATGTCTGAACCTCCTCCTGCCTCACAGTATTTCATCCGTCAATGGATTGGTGACAACTGGTACAAAAGAAAATGGGAAATAATGCCCAGGCAATGCAGAATACTGAAATAATGGAAATGGCATGTAGTTTCACTAACATCACAATTGACTTATTTTGTCTCATGTGGCCTTTTTGCTTTTAATTGTAATCAATATAATTATTATTTACAGTAGTTCTCCTATTTGTTGTTTTAAAGCTACAACAAAAATAAATAATGAATTCGAAACAAGAGAAGCAGCAGCGAAACACTATCAATGTAAATGTAGTTCGTTGCTACTATCACTGCACAGAGCTTCCCTCTTATTTGTGTCAATCAACAATCATTGCAGTAACAGGTCATTTTACAACAGGCAAATGCTGGCGGAAACAAGACCACCATGGGATGAACAAGACATCAGGTCACAGGTAAGCTTGTCATAGGAATGGCCATACCTAGAGGAAAATGAGTGTTTTAGTGTGTAGAAATACCACTAAGCCGAGGGTGTGCACGGATGAACGCCAATGTCTTCATAAGAATGATGGGATCAGCCCAGCTAAATAAGATTACGATTAAGCTTACATAAACTAAAAAATAAGCTTAAGTTAAGCCTTAATTCACACCTTGCTCCAATGTCTTAAACGCCGTAAGCCTAATGGAGTTGTCTCGCCATGAGAGCAGTCGGGGCCTGACTGAAATATCCTCCTTTCTTCATAGCAAAACAACTGTACGAGTTAAACTCAGGAACCCAGCAGTGCGGTTCATGCTCAACTTGTTAAACTGACAGGGTCAGCGGCGCAGCCCAGGCATTTTTTCTCTCCCCCTCACCAGGCCTCACTCCCTCTCAGCAGCCCGCCCACCTTTTTTGGTGTTTTTTTTGTTCTTGTTTTTGTTGTTTATTTTCCTTACAATCTATTTTGACTTCATGGTGTCACCGTCCCTAACACAAATTAGTTTGTTATACAGGAAAATAGAGATGTGCCATAGTCAGCAGCAGCTACACCATTGCCAATAGCAGCAACACCTTCGGCTGCAGGCGTACAGTCACCAGTGTCTGGAGCATTGGGTTCCATTGTTCCCAGTGCGTCTTTTTCGCAAGTATGTAATTATGTTTAGAGTGTGATGTTGTCGTTGTTGTTGAAGAAAAGGGAAAACTGGAATTAGCTACAGACAAACGACAATTTTGAGCAGAGGTAAAAGATGTTGCGATCGAGATGGGAATTAACACTTCCAATAGACAGCTCACTGAACAGTGCTTTTTTTTTAGAGACAACAAGGCCACATCTCTGTGAAGCTTGTGAAACCTTCTGGAAACATCATAATGTTGACTGTTGACAAAAGAAGACGCGTGGAGGTGAGCTAATAAAAATATAAGAAGCCGATTACATTTCAACATCTGTGTTACGAAAGAAAAGTCTTTGAAAAAGTTGGCCAAAAGTTTGTTAGTTTTATGAACTGATTTATAGTGCATGTGTCACGCCCCACGCAAAGTTCGGCAGGTGCGACGATAAACCTCTGCGGACTCCTGGAAAGCTGGACCTTTCTTCCGACTATAAGAGAAAATAATATATAGAAACTCTATAATTAGCATGTGTTAACTTAGTTGAATAAATAAATTCTTAGTTTAAAACATAAATTCCTCTGTAACAATTGGAACTCTTACAAACTGTCCGAAACCATTTGCAGCTATTACTCAGTGCGACCCCCCTAGCTTTTATTGATAAAGCAATTTTATTTTGTAAGGAGCCGAGTATTGTTACTCCATCCCCGAAGGATTTTGGTTTCCTAACCCTGTGGAAGAATAGACTGAAATTCTCTGCACAAACCTGGTAGCCAGGTGCTCTTGGTGATAAACAACACTTAAAGTCCTCTTTTCTTTCTTAGAGCATTCTAACAGATGAAGAAAGAAACGCTGGGGTAGAAGTAAGGATGTTCAGTGGAGATAACATCTCTATCTTAGTCCCTCTGGATTCAGTTTTCCAAGACATTGTAGGGCACGATGAGCAAGTCCTCTTGAGGCTGGAGAGGAAACAGGATTACCCGTCCTTGTAAAATGACACTAATAGAAAACGGGAAACATTCATAAAAAAAACACTATTAATGAAACTTGCAACGTCCTTTCGTAGTAGTGAACTAGGCGTTTTTGCTTCTTTTCAAGTTGGTAGTTTCTGTTCAAACATGCTTGTTTGTTTGTTATTAAACCTTCAGTAAAAGAAAAGAACATAATGATTGTGATCACCGAATGGACAATATGAAATGAGGCAGAACATTATTTATCTATAGTGCCCGCAAGCAAACTTATCTTTTCACTCGCGATTTAAAAAAATTAATATACAGCAGTTAATAAAAAAAACACCTAGTATAGATACCAGTTGTTGTCATATCAATATGCATGTATGTTGTCATATTTAGTGTTCTTTTATGAGACAGATTTTTCTCAGTACACAATGCAAGAATTGTGAGAGAGGAAACGCAGGAGTGGCTGTAGTTAATTGACAATAAAAACTTGATGTAATGAAACAAAAAAATCTCGTCTTTTTAAGACAAAAGTGCTCAGCATTAATTTAACTTATTGAAATGTACGGAAACATGGACCGCTCTTTCATGCTCAACTCTATAAAACTTAAACAAGTGCAATTTACAAGCGTAGCTATTGTTTTCAGACTCTAAGACAATGGGTACACTTCTAAATTACACTTGACCCCAGCATCCGAAATAATTAATGTCAATGAAACAAAAGAACAAAGCGAACCTAACAATACCCAGTGGTTCCTTTGTCCTCTTCCATTATATTCTCCCATTTCAAACTCCTGCATAAGTTGAATCGGCTTGGGCCAGATTAAAGTATAAAGTAATTGTATGTAATCTTAATTGTCTTTTTAGAGAAATAAAGAACGTCAGGAAACTATTTTTTTCCTACCCTTCTAACTCACGTGTGGTTTCGGCAATGAATCCTTAAAGAAAATTTGATGAAACAGCTGAAATACAGCTCGTGTATTTATGCAGAAAAGGTGTTTACTTCGCGCGGGCAACAGTTTCCCGGCTAAATCAGTGGTTGGCCAATTCACCTCAAATGCTACATACACAGATTCAACGAGTTGTGCCAACTCGTAAGCCATTTATCAACGCAGAGCAAATGATGAAAATAGTAACCACCCCTCTCCTTTTTTCATTACGTACATGTGGATGTTCTACATCGTCGATGACGTAACAAGGGTGGTCAACTCGTTGTACTCGATATCACGGACATTGTCATTGTGTTCGTTCTTACTGAGAACGTCTTCGTTCTTTGGACGTAAAATTCAATGTACTCGTTGTACTCGATGTTACAGATAACATGCTCGTTCTTTTTAAGGTCCTCGTTCTACTCGATTACGTTTACTGTCGTAGACGACATAGTCATTCTCATTTTCAATGTACTCGTTGTACTCGTTGTACTCGATGTCATGAATAACGTACTCGTTCTTTTTAACGTGCTCGATGTACTCGATCAAACGTAGAACGTGCTCGTTGTTATTAACGTGTTCGTTCTACTCGATCACGTTTTCTGTCGTAGACAACGTACTCGTTCTCATTTTCAACGAACTCGATGTATTCGATCAAACGTAGAACGCGCTCGTTCTTTTTAACGTGCTCGTTGTACTTGATCAAACGTAGAACGTGCTCGTCTTTTTTAACGTGCTCGTTCTACTCGATTTCGAGTGCTGTCCCCAGATGGCAGCATTCGCCTTTATCGTACAGCAGCCATCTTGGATTGACGTCATGTATTTTTGTCACCAATGCGAGGCCACGCGTGTAAAGGTCAACTTCCGGCGATCGAAGATTTGCCATCATGCCGAACAGAGATCACTGTTGCGTGCCGCAATGTCAAAATAATCGCTCAAAAATTATTCCAGGTCTTACCTTTCACCAATTTCCGAGTGATCAATCCCTTCGAAAGCAGTGGGTTGTCAAAATACGGCGAGACGTGGGCAAAAGCTTCAAGGTAAGTTGGTGACGTTATCGATGTCATTTTTGCGCACATGTATTTAAGCTTACATATTATCTGGCCCATCTCCAGATAACCAACAGCACAAGAGTCTGCTCTGTACACTTTAAGGAAGGGGATTTTAAGACCACTTTAACAGGGAAGCGTCTTCTGGAGAAGCATGCAGTTCCGAGTGTATTTTGCTGGTCAAATTCACCCAGAAAAAGAAAATCTCCAAAGAAGCGAGAAGCACCGCGTGCACGAGTGCGATTATTCGATGTAAGCGTGTCATCGCCTGCTACTGCCACTGCCACAGGTAAATTCATGTTGTCATTATTGTTTTAAACATTTATTGGTTAAAATGGTACTTATATGTTTTCATTTTAATCCATAGCATCAACTTCCAGCGACCAAGTTTCTGATGAGGAAATTCCAATGGAGGACCAACCGGAACTGTCACCCTGTGCATCCTCTTCTGTTCTTGTCGACTCCCCCGAGCCCATATACACACCTACCTTGAACTGCCACGATTACATTTTTTCTGGTGAGCCTCCCAAGACCACAGAGGAGCTGCTTGAAGCAGCTCATCAGAGAATTGGGGAGCTGGAGGCAGCACTGGAGAAGCAAACAATATATGTACAACTAAAAATGAAACCCAACAGCAGTATTAAGTTTTACACAGGTTTTCCTTCCTTTGATGTTCTTGTTGCAACGTTTAGAGCTCTGAGTCCCACTGCACAGAATATGTATTCTTGGTCCCAAATGCAGCGCCTTAGAAATAAAGGGATTAGGGATGTTGAAGGCCTAAGGCGAACTATGCGAGGTTGCAAACTAAGTTTATTTGACCAGTTCTATTTAGTTCTTCAAAAGTTGAGGGTTGGTACTTTAAACCAAGTATTAGCTGATAATTTTAATATTTCCCAAACAACTGTAAGTAGGGTTTTTATTTCTTGGATAAATTTTCTTTATTTCATGCTTGGGAGTATTTGTATCTGGCCATCTCGGGCAAAAATCCAGAAGTACATGCCTAGTTGTTTCAAGTCTCTGTACCCAGACTGCAGGGGTATTATTGATGCATCCGAGATAAAGGTTCAGGCACCATCAAGTTTAGTGTTAAATAGTGAAATGTATTCATCCTACAAAAGCCACACCACCTACAAGGGTAATGTTATTTCACCATCAGGGGAAATAATTCACATAAGTTCTTTGTTTGAGGGGTCAATATCAGATAAAGAGCTGGTCAAGCAATCTGGTCTCTTGCCATTGCTCCAGCCTGGAGATCAGATTATGGCTGATAAGGGCTTTGTAATACAGGATCTACTCACACCTCTTGGTTGCAGTGTAGTGATGCCATCATTTTTAAGCAGCAAGCAACAGTTTTCGAAAGGTGAACTCCAGGAGAGCAAAAAAATTCACAACCTTCGAGTGCATGTTGAAAGCGCCATTAGAAGAGTCAAGGAGTTTCATTTTTTTGATAGGGTCATCCCACTAACCATGGCTGGCAGCATCAATCAGATATGGACAGTGTCATGTCTTATTACAAACTTTCAGGGACCTTTATTTTATGAATGACTTCCTAAACTAATGCATGATAAATACACCACAAATCCTTGCTTACTTGATTTTAAGGGTAGGTGCCTAAGCACACATGTTCAAAAATGTTATCATTTGTTACATTCCTTTTTATCACCTGTAGCTGCTCATCTTGGAGGGAGCAAGAGGTCAAAATGTAGAATTTCACAGTCTATAATAACATGTATATGTTAAAATTACCATTAGAGTTGAGTCATATTCTTTCGCTTTGTTATTGCAATCAAGTAAGCAAGGTCTAAGGCACAGATACAGAAAATTATAGTAATTTTATATGTAATTGTTATTGATAATTTCAAAAGCTTTTTGTGTAAAAGGTACAGGAGTCTTAATGAAAATAACTGTCTAACAAAGCTCACAAGATGAGGAATGCTCATTGAGACTATGATATGACACAATAAAGTCTTGAAAATTGTTCACAGTAAACATACTATGTGAATTTCTTTGATACAATACAAAACCATCCTTTTGTCATTAAATTGCCTCAAAAGCATACATTTATTGAACACAAGCATTAAGATGGATGTCAAAATAGAACTGATTAAGCTTTTCAAGCATCTCTGAGAAAAAGGTAGGATTAAAATAAACTCTTTCACAGTGGAACTCACTGCGGCAAGAGACAAAAAAATCCTCCCAAGCACTACCCGTCAAACCGATACAGCCCATGGTTTGATAACAATACCCATGAGTCCTTCTTAGACTGTATGCACCAGTCCTGCCATTGTGTTTTAAGTAACTTAAATCAGACAAAAAGTCTGATGGTGAGGATTTAATTTCTAATAATCCCCATGGCTCATTTTCAGAAGGGTCATAAACCCTTCTGTCAGGACTACAACCAAGGTGGGGTAAGGAAGGGTTGATAACAAAACCAACCGGATAAACATCCCTTCCAAAGTGACTTGCATATTGATTTGCTGCCTCATCCTCATGTTGAATGCCATATCTCATGGCAGCTGTTTGCACTACTTTTCCTCGCAGCAGACGCGCTGAAAGGCTTTCCAGATCTTTCCTTCGTGAACAGACTGCTTTAAAATTTGACGCAGTCAAGCGGTACTTTCTTAACCGATGCCAGTCCCGTGACATTGATTGCTCTCTTGTGATTCGCTCATATTCAAGAGCTTGATCTAAAGATACTTGAAGGGAATTGAAGTGTAGCAGCTCTTTCTCGGCAAGGACAGTTGGCTGGTGCCCCAAATCTGGCAAGTCAAAATCTGGCACTGGATGTGCAAGGTTTCCAGAGCTTTGTCTACTTATTTGCTGCTGCTGATAGGAGAGGACAGACCCCCGTGGAACCAACCCATACTTTGTCTCAACTAGAGGAATGTCTTCTTCTTCGTCTGGCCAAATCCTCAAAAACCCAGGCTCGGGGTCAAGCTTTTCAAATAATGGGCTGAGGGCACTTGGTAGATTGATGGAAGCAAGCTGTTCCTCAAAAGGCTTGTACACAGTACAAGAAACCCCTGATACTTTACGTTTTTTCTTAACCTGAGTAGGTTGTTGAGAAGGGTTCTCAGCCTTCTGGATAACAACATCCATAACTGGCCTTGGACTAACTCCTTCAGTTCTGGAAGGAATATGCCAAGTCTAGAAATAAAACATTGGAAAAGTATTAAAGAAGGCATTACAAACAGTACTGATATCTTTTTGGGCTAAAACCAATATGGGTCTTCTTCAGTTATGCTTTAAATAATTTAAGGAAAACTTTTTTTAAGTATTTCAACAACAATATGTAAGTGTGACTCAAGTACAGGTAGTGTGCACTTGAGGAATTTACCTGCGGTTTGGAGGTTTTAGAAACAACAGGCGGCACGCTTTTCAACCCGAGCATTTGGTAATGAGCCAGTGTATACATGAAGCCAATAACGTGGTGGCAAAGGCCCTGACCGGCTGCACAGCTGCACGCGAATGACTCCACTGCGACTTCATCTTGACGCTTGAACACCACATGAAGTCTGTGTGGCTCTTCATTCTTCTTCATGCTTCTGAAGCATTTTCCCCGGACCGTAATTCCCTCATCTTCCTTAGCAAGCTTAACTGTAAAAAAAACAAATATTTTACGTTTGCTTCGACCAGACTCAAACGTTCGATTGCTAAAGAAGGCACGAGTAACAATCATCGAGCAATGACGCTCAAGGCAGCTACATACAGCTGGAAGCTTACCTTCAATATCGTGGATATATGATTCGTGGAAGAATTTATATCCTCTTGTCAAAGTCACCTTCACTGGAAGTTTTTCACTGGCCATTTTTTCAATAAAGGCGTTTGTGAATGACGGTATGTCCACCAGATTGCGGTGCCAAAACTCTGAAGAAATCGGAGTACTCGTCGAGTCAGCCATGATTGTTTTAACACGCGTGGCCTCACTTTCGTGCAAAAATGATGACGTTGCATCCCATCATGGCGGACTGTGATTAAGGCGAATTGATCCAAAATCTTGACGTTTCCCAGAAACGATGAGTGATCCAAAGTAGGCTCTTGAGATCTTGGAATTATTATGCCGGCGCAAACACATTCCAACAAACACCAAAACTACTTCACACTAAAAATATGGTTGAAATCAAGCCAGCAATGCCATGATTCGGTACTTATATTAAGAGCTAAAATAAAACTTTTCAACGAAAGCCTACAAACCATTCTCGGACATCAACTTCGCCAGAGAATCTGCTAAGAAGTATTTGTTCTTCTTCCTCTTCAGCGACTTGCATCACATATTGGGCAGCTTCTTCTTCGTTTGCTACCGGTTCTATACTTTCGTCGTAATGACTGTACAACAACGTTCTTTATGGCTAGGTTTTGTTATATTTACATTTAATAATAAGGATTGATATCGCAAAAACGTTTTGACGTTTGAAAGTTTGAACAGCTTTTTTCTACTTGTATTTAATAACTACATTATCCAATGAAATGTAAATGATACTCTTGTTTGCTGATTGTATCGTCAAAGGCGTTAATTGATAAGCAATAAGCGACGGTCAGTACAAATTGACAACTGCATGCTGAAAGTGGAAAGATAATGATTCGGATTTACCAGGAGCCCAGCAATATCAATTGACTAAGTTGAATATCAATTGTAAATATCAATTGAAAATTTATTTAGTAGACTTAAGAAGTTTGGTTTATTTAGAATAAGAAAATACCTCTAGTAATGTGAAAGAGAAAAGATAATGGTTTCGGTTTTATCAGGAGCCATTAATATCAATGATGGCTTCTGGTTCTAGAGATTAGCAAAAAGAGTCTAATAAGCGTAAAAGGCGCTGTCTCAAGCCAACTCTTGTTAAAATGCAGTGAAATATCTTATATTGTGTAACTATATTTGAACTATAAAGATATTTATTTCAATACTGGGCCGGGGATTTTGCGAGCTCACATCTGCGAGCTGCGAGCTGCAAGAAAAAAAAAACAAATAATAATAATAATAATAATAATAATAGTAATAGGAAAAAGAATAGAACCAGCCTTCAGTTAGCTTAGTAGCTAACTTCCCATATCTTTTCGCAACCGAGTCATGTCCCATGATAAGACAAGAACTGATTCAAGGAAGACTAATTAAGTCAATTCCACACGCCAAGGACCTCTCACATGGACGTAGACATCCGCCGTGGTTATTCTATTAAACACTGATTGTTTCTGTTTCAATCCCGCCCGGATTTTCGGCTGAAGATATATTCGCTACCAGTCCTTCACCACGTTCTTCTTGGCTCGTTGACAGTGACCAACAGAGGTGGAATACTTTCTCGCAGTCTTCACGCATTATTTGAAGAGGTGGCTTTACATTTTCACGTCAAAGATTGCCTAATCATCGCTCACTGTCAGTGTGCAGCGGATCTTGTCCGCTTTCATGAAGTATTTTTCACATTTAACATTGTTTTAATTACCAGACACTTTTTTTCGAAAGAGGAGCTAGTCATTGCGAAATGAAAAAAAAAGGGTTTTTTTTCGTTGTTTGTCTTTTTTTGCACATCTTTTTCTGTTAGGAAATGGAAATTACAAAGAAATTACAAAAACGAATCACCGAGGAAGGCTTCACCATGGAGTTCAATCCACCAGGTGATGGAAACTGTTTTTACCACGCGGCTGCACATCAACTAGGATTCAAGGCTGACACGTTAAATGGCTCATTTTTTATTATCTAGAGTGCCATAAGTATGATGTAAGTGATTGTTTAGTAACATATTTTCAGTGATTGCACGACCATGAAACCGGATATGTTTACACTGAGACAAACAGCAAATCTTTTTCTTCCATTTTTATTAATATTAGTACAATTTCCCCATCTTTTATGATGATTAATGAAGCCCCAAACCGCACGGCGGTGACCAATATAACAGGGTAATTTTTGGAACTAGTTTGGGTGTGTGTGTGTGTGTGTGTGTGTGTGTGTGATTGGGCGCGGGGGTATACTTTCAAGTTACATTGAATGAAAACTCAAAATCGAAATTCAATACCTGTGCTAAATGGAGACTGTTAGAGAGAAAGAAGGAACCTTCTGGGAGAGCAGCGCTCACTAGGATTGTTCTGTACTTCCTACTATGGGAAATTATTTAAGAACTAGAAATACGTGACTTGCAAAACCTCGTGAAGCTGGGACTGGGTGGAAAGCCCTCTTTACTCGTATTGTAGCATTAAATGAGGAGATTAAAAGGTTTCTGAACATAGCAACTATTTTGATAAGCATGGTCTTTTCGTCTTTTCGTAGTTCCACAGGCTAGTTTGCGGTTGAAATCTATTTCTGACCCGACAAAATGTACAATGGGCGTGCAGCGCTGTCGTGTTCAATTAATTTATTTCCCACGGAAAATTATCTTACCCCGTCCACAAAACGTGTAATTTCTTCAATGCAATCTTTCACAAAAAAGATTTCTGGAAGAAAGGGAAAAGATTCTGCAGAGATATTTCCATCCAGTGAATATTGATGAACATTGCAGTTGAAGTTGGATCCGACACTGAACGCAAAACTTTCCCGATGTATGCAAATTTTGCTCCAGCAAACTGCTGACGCCAGTTTGTCTTCCAACCTGTTCCTGCCTAGCAACCTTCCCTTTGTCTGACGTCATTCAAACTTTGTTTTTCACTGTTTTGTTTCTTCACCTTAGCGATTACTTGACCCTCTTTCACTATAATGAAAACAGAAAAGAGACAACCAAATAACTCTGCAGTTAGTGTTAATTCAGAGGAACAGAAAACTTCTTTCAATTTGTCCAAATTTTCTATAACATCTCCCAGGACACCCAGTTTGAAAAAACCGGCTTTGAATTGTTCATATGCTGCATGTCAAGCACAAACCAATGGGTAGTTTTGTCAACAAGATTTAAAACATCGTCTTGTTTTCTTAATATCTGATGTGTACCTGCCAATTCTAAGACTTTTTTCAAGATTAAGATCGGAGATTACAGCGCGAAGCTCACTACCGTTTCCAACGGAACAAGATTTTGGACATTTTTTTGACACTTTTTTGATTGGGGGAGGAGTTTGCCAGACCGTGTGAAATTACCGCGCGCGAGAGAAATACATATAACTGCATGTAACTGGTTTGATTGTAAGCAGCCAGAAAACAAATTTGCAAGAAACTAGTGAGTAGAAAAGAATAATGTCTCAAGCCACAGAAAATATACAATTGCATGCTAATGCGAATGGCGGCCTATACGATAATGGAAGAGCACTACCTTCTCTTGTTCGTGAGCAAGGTTTAGGCCAACACGCTATTGCAAGAGAAGTCAGGACCAGCCATACATTTGCGAAAAAAGTTACCAGTAGTTACAATGTAACAAATTCGTCGCTTCGTACACCACGAACTAATTTTCTTGAACCTAAAATTGACGCGAACGTTCTTGAACACATTGAAGTGCAAAAACGAATAAAACCGAACACCTACGCTTCTGAGATACAACAAAGGTTACTGTTAGATGGAGTGATTCATACCAATGACCTTTCAGGAACGTCACAGATCAATCGGCGACTCAGACAAGACCTCATGTTTAGTAAGAAGAAACTGATGGTATGTCCGATTGAAGCAGAAAAACCAGGTGCATTGGAACGGCAAGACGAATATCTACAAGCCATATCAAGATATCCAGCCATTAAGATTCATTTCTTTGATGAATAAAGTGTTGTAAAGACCACTGGTAATCGCCGCTATGGAAACGCTAGGGTCGGAGAATGAGCTATTGAATTTCAACGTTACGCTTCTAACGCTACATTTACTTTAAATTTGCTCCACTCAGTTGTTGGTGTTGATTACTTCAATATTCTTCAAGGCCCATCAAATGGTTTGGAACTCCTAAATTTTTTGACGACGCCTTGCAAGTAGAACGGACAGATGGAAGTGCTGCGTTAGAGCGTGGTGATGTTGTAGTGATGGACAGTTGTGGACTTCACCATGCTCGCCACATTGAGCCATTGTTGCCAAATATGTTTAATAGATGTGGAATCGAATTGATTTACCAACCACCGTATTCACCGCACTTCAATACATGCGCATACAGTTTCAACCAGATCAAGCAATTTCTTCAACTGTACAAGGTGCTAGCAATGAACAAAACGGAAGTGGCAATTGGAGAAGCGATTTCTCATATCACTGCAGAAAACTCAGCAGGGTACTTCAGGAAGTGCGGCTATCTTGTATAAAACTAACGACAATCAAGACAAAAATATGAAGACAAGAAATAAGAGAGCATGGCAAATACCACCACTTTTTGAGGTTAACAAACAGAACGGATCGAGATCCACCAATCACAGCCCACTAGAATGACCTAAAAAGGTTCAGAAGGTCACATTAGCGGGCTGTGATTTGTCGACATCGATCTGCCCTGTGTTCCTAGCATGTCGAAAGATGGGCGAGAAATCGCCAGCTGAATGCACGAAACAGTGAAAACGGCTGTAAATATTCGCGATAATTGATGGAAAACTAATATCACCTATAGCTTCTTGTTTATTGATATTCATAAAACAATATGCTTGTGACACCCTTGTTTGTTTCAAGGCATTTCTGCCCAGTTGTAGCTTCTATTTTAACTCAGCATGAGAACAAATAAGTTGGGGAAATATAGTCACGCAACAATTAGATATTCGAAAAATATATATTCCTCCAAGTACTTGGGTTATCATGTCAACTGAATAAAATTATATATTCAAGCCGACTGTTCAAAGTACTTTTGTGTCATTGTATCACATGGGCGACAATGTATAAAAACAACACGCGAAATGTAAACAGAATAAAAAAATTAATAATTCAACGCAACATAAAATTTAATTTTATAATGCATAAAAGACAAAATTTTCAACAATACATCAAGTTCAGAAAGTTCAGTCCTCTATAGATATCGTCATTTGGAAACTGAAGAGCGTCAATCTACGATGCTGTTCAAATAAATATCAACATTTCTATTTCGATACTGTTCAATCAGAATTGGCAACCCCCAATCCTCGCTCGCATCAAAATCAGGAATCTTTCCATTCAGTGCTCTCTCAAGAATAAGAAGATCTCAGTCTACGGAAACACTGTCACTGTACTTGATTAAATTACGCACTTTAAGTCTGGGACGCATTACTGCAAAAAATGAAGTTGATGCCTTCACGCGGGACTCGCAAAACGCCTTCAGCTTTGATTCTGCATCGCAGTGTTCTTGCTGTAATCGTTTGATTTCTTTTTGCAGCTCTGATATCTTAAGTTTCATCTCAGGGTGCTTGTCCCTCAAACCACAAGCGTCATGAGAAGGACAGGGAGGTGAAACAGATTTCGGTTTTGTATGACCAGATGCGTGACAATTTCCACACATCCTTGATCGCATGGCTGAGAGAGGAGTGGGCACTTCATTTTGGGCGGTTGCCTTGACCAACTCCTCTTTTGCACTCAATAATAAAACTTTTTTTAACTGCACATTTTCGGCCAATTCTGCTTTTATGTAGTCGAGTGGCAATCGCTCGGGATTTGCGGCATTCGCAAAGCTGCTCTCAAGTGAGCGAGGATCAAGTTTATGCATGTGCTCAGTTTCCCGCGCTGGAGTAGACATTTCTTGTTCAAGCTTTCTTCTTTTTGCCTGGACCGTTGGTTAAACTAAAGGTGAATCTAGCTCACTGACTCTCAGAAGTACTTTCCGATATAGCCCTTCGTCTACTGAACTGGCACGAACAAACATCTCTTGAAAATTATCTGTGTCATCCTTGTTGAGGTTGACAAAATCGCCATCTTCGTCCTTGCATCATATCCGCAAAGTGCTGGACGTGTGATGTTGCAAGCTACGGCAGGTCCGTCGGATGTCTTCTACAAGCGAGGAGAATGAATACCTTAGTACCTTTCCATCGACAACATCTGCTTCAACATAAAATTTTACAAATTTCTCTTTCCCATACTCCACCTTCACCTGAAATTTCATGTCACCCGCCGACCAACAAACTAAAAATATCCCATAAATTCTTGTCGCGCCACATATCAGTCTAGACTGTCTCCGCCCACTTTGTTGTCGGGGCTCATTGGTAAAGTGTCAAAAAAGTGTCAAAAATTTATCAAAAATCTTGGTTGGGTAGAAACGGTTGCGAGATTCGCACTGTAATTGTTCAGCTTCTACAGTTATCTTGGCATTCTTTAAAGCCTGCAGAGAATTCCTTAGGTCAACATAATAAACATTGTTTACACTTACAAGTGCTTGTAAAACTCCTTTTCATCAATGAATCATACAAGGGAAGCCCAAAGAACCTTGGCCCAGGGCCACCATGCACTATGGACATGGCAATGAAGTCACAGCATACAAAAGAAATCATTTGCCAAATAGTTAGCATTCCATGACAAAAATTTGCTTTGTTCTGGGCCACAGAATAGCTGAGAATTAACAATCCACTCAAGAACCAGAGTAAAACATTTTCGGTTTTATTAGGTCCCCCTAAATCTACTGCAACCTCAGAAGTTCCATAATCATCACCAACTTTAACTGAGACCTTGTTATCTGGACAAAAAGACTTTGTTTAAGCCCCCCTAAAAGCTCTTTCCCAGAGGTGACCACGACTAATATTAGACTTGGATATCTTATCAGTATTAATCTTAAAAGCTAGTTGTCCCAGTATCTCTTGTAATAACAACCTTGTCTTTGTTTCAAACACTTGTGGATTTTCTACAGCGAAAAGGACGTTCTCATCTTCAGAATCGCTACTGTATAAAACTATCAGGGATTAAGGAGGCATAAAGCAGATATGCATCAATACTAACACCATCAGATGTTGAAGGACCTGCATCAATACAACCACCATCACATGCTAAAGGATGTGCATCCATATTACCACCATCAAATGCACCATTGCCTAGGTTGTATAAAGATAAAAATGTATGTGAATTACTGTACATACCATCTTGTTCTGCATGTGTTCTTAGAAATCCACTTTCAAACATGAAATGATAATTTTAAGCACTTCCATGTTTTGCCTAATGGTTATCTTAATCAAGAACCAAGTTAATGTTTTGTTTACTCTAATGTTTACCTCTGATGATAGGTATGTTGTGCAGTTTCAGTCTTCTGTTGCGACCTTTTTCCTGAGAACAAAAGGAATATGAAGTGTTGACTACTACTTCGATTGATTTTTATTCAAGCAAAAAAGCTATCGAAGAACTATACAGAAGGTATGAAATAAAATGAAGTGAAAGAGAGAGTGACTTGAAAAAATTACAGCAAATATTTATATTTTTGGACGTAATATATGCAGAAATGATTAGTGAGAAAGTTACTATAAACAATAAATGATTGGGTATTGTAACGAGATGACTAGGAAAGAATGCAGATCTAACGAACTGGTGTAGAATGACTGATGATAACAAGTTGGTGACGTTAACATGCAACTATGTAACATGGAGTTATCTTGTACTTGTAGTTTCATTTGCCTTCCTTGGATAACAGTAATGGTAAGGGTAGCCTCTGTTTCCTTTTGTATTTGACCATAACAGGCTTTAACCCTTTCACTCCCAAGAGTGACTTTATAGATTTTACTCTGTCTAACGCCAGACGATTTTACTCGTCAAATGGAGACCCCTTGGGAGTGAAAGGGTTAAAAACTATCTCCCTTAACCCTTTCACTCCCAAGAGTGACTTTATAGATTTTACTCTGTCTAACGCCAGACGATTTTACTCGTCAAATGGAGACCCCTTGGGAGTGAAAGGGTTAACAGCTCATCTACTTATTTTCCACAGCATCACACTTAATATTCACAATGAAGATAAATGGGTATTTAATTGCAGTTAATGTAAGCTTGTAAACAAGAAATTAAAAAAGAGGATAGCTATTGATGTTCCATGATCAGTAAAATATCCTGGTGAAATCTATTTTATGCAGCCCTCTATATATAATGATTCCCTCCTCCTCTGCTTCTTCTTAAGGCAAACAAAGGAAATAACCCCAAGAGTATTAAAAAGCGAGTCACACTCAAAGTTTCTTACCCAGCAGTCTGAGTATCAGACTCGTCCTCCGTCGCACTGTCTAACTGCTGCGGCTCCTCACGGCACAAATACAAAGTTTTTCGGTTTTACGGTCCACCTAAGTCCTCATATTTTTCGCAAAGTGAATTCATCTTCTGGCTGACCTGAACGATTCCAGGTTGTCTTCGGTTTAAATGCTTTGTCATGAGCCTCACGCTTTACCAAGGCTTATTTAAAGACTTCTGAGGATGATGAATCGTTTTTGACTTTTAAAGGAAATGTCTTACCACGAATTGGAATGGTCACATCTGGGCTAACAAATTGCATTACGCCTACATTGATTAATGCGAAGGGATCTTCTTTCCTTTTCTGCCCCTTCTTCTTCAAGCCACTTGATAGAAAATGGGTAGACCTCTCCTCCCTTTTCTTTGCAGCATAGCTTTTGAAGTTCAAGCATTTTGTTGGGCCTTTATGCGTTTCATTTCCACCAACAATTTCGCTTTCTACCTTTTCTCCACAAACGACAAAATTTAGAGCAGTTCACACAAAACATTTTGCGAACACAAAATGGTCTCGAAAAATGGGGAAAGT